>JANHJO010008996.1:3318-19781 GCA_032468235.1 Pseudoxyrhopus heterurus | reverse complement strand
GGTGGGATTCGATCAGCCAAACTGCTGATCTGCTGTACTGCAGTACAGTGATCTTACCACTTGAGCCACACAGCTCCTTTATGCTTGAAAGAAAGTAATATACTGTAGTAGAAGGTCATCTTTCATCTAATGCTTTGAAAATAGCAAAAAGCATCTATATGGTCTGGGATAGCTGACATCTGTATGGGTGCTGAACTATGGATTGCAGGTAATGCAAGATACTTCTGTTTCTGTTTTATTTCTGGAACAGCAATGGGAGAGCTGCCCACAGGCTCCAGCAATCTGACTTTGTTTCAATGGCCCAAGGAGGGAATGTGACACCAATAAATTGTGAGTTCTAATTGGTTGCAGCACATCCTCCTGTTGTATCACCTTGAACAGTGGAAGGCCTATCTGTATCACTTCAATATAATTTTTCCACAGACTGCAGCATTCTCTTCCACACATCTGTCACGTCTGACCTCTAGGAATCACTTACACATTTCTCCTTGGCTGCTGAGCCATTGCTGTTTACCACTTTACGTGGAAGGTACCAGTTAGAACACCTTAAAACAGGGGAGCACATAGTGCACTGTTTTTGTACTGCCCCAATCAGTCAACCAAATCTGATGGTTAGCAATAAACATAAAATAAGCAACCATAGTAAAAGTACTTTCACATCTGCATATATATAGCTAAAAAAAAGTCTTCCCTGCCAACATCTGCTAAGAGAAAATGTCTATCTAAAAAGGAGTTTTCAGGGTCTTCTGGAATATCAAGGGCAAAAACACCAGCCTTATCTGTGGGAGCCATGATTCACAGCATTGTGGCAGTCACAGCAAAACCTGCCTACTGGCACATGTTCCTTTCACCCTATTGCAGGTTGGGATCTCACCATTCTTATAAGATGGGTTGAATTTGGTAAGGCAGTCCCTAATATGACCTGGCACTGTGCTATACAGAGCTTTATAAGTAATCAGACACCCTGCGACCCATTTGGTCATTGTTTCAGAAATATTTCTTTACCTAAACAGAAGATCAGTGAAAAAAGCAGTGGGAGCAGGAGCCATTTTCAACTTCCTGCCAACTTCCTTATTAAGTTTGCTTGTGGGAATCTGGTCGAGAAGATCCGAAATCTCCCCTCCCCTTCCCTTCTGGCAGTAAGTGGCTGCTTCTAAATGAGAGAGGGATCAAGAGATTGTGAAACTGGTTGGGAAACTTTCACAGAACATTAAAAACAAAGATCACATGACCACAGGAACAGCTCAGCAGCAGCTAGTAGGACTGAAGCATTTATTCTTTCAAGAGTCAGGGTCCTGAATTTGTATGCTAGGTCACTTGAGACACCTTGGTTCAAAAATTGTTGCCCTATGATGCACTGCTTCACCCAATGAAAGCTCATGATAATGAGATTTTTAGTAGCTTTTAGATAATCAATACTTTGAATTACACTTGCCTGCCAAAGAAGGGTGTAGTACTGACAAAAGGATATAGATAGGGGGAAAGTATGGGAAGTTGGAGGCAGTCTGTTTGTTACCTTACTGAGACTTGGGGCTGAAAAAGTCCAAACACAGAATGGCTTGGATTGAGGTACCTGCTTGCTTAATGACCCACAGTTCTCAATTAACAACTTACAACTGGGACAGTGGGACTGCAGTTGCTGAGTGATGTGGTCATGTGATATCTCACTTTGCAATCATATCACTTGGCAATTGAAATCACTTGCTTTTTTTTCTTTCTCCCAATTGCATAGCAGAGAGATTGGAGAGGAAAGGATTTCAAGAGAGTATGTGTTTGCATAGCGTGCCCACAATTCCCACCCCCAGGCTGTGATAAATCACATTGCCTTTGATGTATATAAGAGGCTAAGCAGGCACTTCAGCATTCCAAAAGGCAGGGAATGGTTAAGAGGCAAACTTAACTCCAAAGTGTGAAACTGGATAGGCTTGTGTGTTTCTACTTGGAAAGCACAATCATGGTCATGTAGTGACTATTTCACTTAGCAGTGAATCCCGGTCCCTGTTAAAGTTGTTAAACGAGATCTTCCTATATTTAGAAATAGTCAAAGTGAACAATTTTATAATGACAAAATTATGTTCTCTTCTTTAATGTGCCAGTTTAAAAAAATTAAGTATGCTGGCTTTGGAATAATTACTGTTTTAAAACTTGCTTCTTTTTTAATACCGTTTCTAAATGCATGGCTGCTATATGATTGACTAGAGTGCTGCCCTGAAAATTGAAATAACACTATTATGCAAGATAACCTTAATTTAGAGTATGGCCATATTTTAAAATAACAGTGCTCTTATCTAAGCTGGAGGCAGAAGTCAAATTTCCTATTCAGACTTGAAGTAGTGGTGTATAAAAGTCATTCTCGTCCTTATGTGTAAATTGCATCAAGAAAACTTTAATGTGCTTTTCCAATATAAGCCCTTACTTTTATTATACTTTTTTTCCTATTCTATTTCAGAAATCAAGTTTCAATTTTAGATTACATCTGTCCAGGGACTAATTCCTAAATGTAGAAATCAAGTAATACTTCTGTTTAATTTAGCAGTATGGCAATCATATACAATTCTGAATTTTACTAAAATACAGATGAAGCTGCAATTCTGCGCATAGACATGCTTCCAGAGATTTTGTTATCTCAATGTAACAGGATAAAGCATATATAATTTGTGGATTTTTTTCCCTTGTTACTATATCTATGAATTTGATATAGTTACTATATCTTGGGGAAATTTAATATGCTTCTAAAATGTATATCGTGCCATTTATATTCTTTTATACAATTTTCAAGGAATCCTGATGTAATCCTCCTATATAGTCTACTAATACTGTATTAGCATTATTTTCTTAAGAAGAAACTGCTGAACAATTCTTACTATTACTTCTAGAAACCATCTGTCTGAAAGCAATCATTAGTCAAAGCATGAAATAAATGTTTACTTATGCAGGTACCATTGATCAACAGTGTCTGGACACTAACCACCTTCCTTTTTTTTCTGAATATATAACTTTCATTACTATTTCATTTTTCTTTATAAATCAAACTTTGCTATGGTTCATTCCAATATATAATTTTATTTTTAATTGCAATTACCTATGCAGTGCAAATTATTCAATTAAAACATACTTAAGGGTCACCCAAATACTGAATGTTAATCAAGTCATTATCTTGTATAATTAGAATAGCAGAAAGTTCCTTTTCAGGTGAGGATTACAATTCCCAGAATTCCCAGCCAGTGTGGGTAAAACTAGTATAAATGAATGATAGCCAGAAATTACGTTGTGGTACATTTTTCCTTTTGAAAATTATCACCAAAGACAGCTTCCTATTAACTCCTGGAGATCAGAAAGTGATCTGCTGGAATTACTCATTTTCATCAAAGGGAAAACTAGATTTCTGTAATCTAGTCTGGTTATCTGGTATAATTTTAATTTCTCAATTTGTTTGAAATTGGAAAAAAGTGAGGAAGCATAGTTTGCAGATGACAGCAGTGACTGCAGATAGCTGTTCTCATGGTGACATAAACTCCACCCCTTTTCTACATGTCACGTGACATCACAGAAATTCCCTAAACAAACTGATCTTGCAGCAAGTCATTGCAATGTTGCTTTTGCCATTCTGGTGAAAGCATGATCCTGTGAACTCCACTAGCAAATGATAATGCATTATTCAAGGTAATGATGAGAAGAGCACCAGCAATACATTGGTCACGTTCAGTTAATGTTTTATGCATGTCTTTTCATTATCACCTTCTCATAAAATGCATGTCTCTTCATGTATCTGGTTGGTTCTATGGAATTAAAGAGTATTTTTGGATATACCGTAAGTTAAATATTATGACCTCTTCTTTTAGAAATCGGGTATATTATTGAGGCATAAAGAAAGCATAACTGATAATATCAGTTCATTTTATACAATTCTTTGAAAGATGGATTAGAACATAGAAGCAAGCTAAAATTCTACTCCCTTCCTCTGACTAGCAGGTAGAAAAAACTAATTTATAAAGGTTGTCTGGATATTCATTCTTTCTCTAAAAAAAGCAGTGAAAGTTTTGCTTATTATATTTGTATCTCTAATTCCCAATGCAGCTATTCTAGTAGGAGAATTCTGACAGGAACATGATTAGAATGTTTAATGGAATAGAAGTTTCATGTCTATCAGTAACACTTCTGATAATCATGTTACTGTTTCCTGGATTAGGCATAGTTTTAGAGGGTTTTCAAAGTTTTTATTTTGCTTTGTTCTTGTTTTTCTTCAACATATAGCCTAAGTTTTGTAATTTTTGTAATTATGTTTCAGAAATGAAAGGGAAAAATAGGGTTGTGTTGGTCTTGAACAGTATTTTTCAAACTTGGTAACTTTAAATTGTGTGGATTTCAATTTCAGAATTTCAGAATTCCCCTATCAGCATGTGAAAGTTCATACATCTCAAAGTTGCCAAGTTTGAAAACCACCGGTCTGGAGACTAAGACAATTCACTGATTCTAACGAAATAGCTCATAGTTAGATGCTGCGGATAATTCAGAAGAGATGTTCATTTTTACAGAGCAGACAGATATAAATTGCTCTGTTTTGGTTATTCCAGAAAGACCCCCCCCCCTTTTTTTTTTTTTACTTCTTCAGATTGAAAAAAAAAATGTCATTGTTGCAGGTAGCAGAAAAACACCTTTGTAGGAAAGGGAGATAAATTTAGTGACTGATAGATCTATTTTCAAGTCAAGATATTGCTTGCAATGCAGCTACCATTGCTTTTTCCAGTCACAACATATTGGGAAATGGAGAACTTGAAGGTTGGGAAAGAGCCTTAACTTTACCATTTGTGACATCTCTTTGACACTGTCCCACATCCTGAGCAAGAGAGACTCATGATTTATTTTAGAGTGTGTGTATGTGAGAGAGAGAGGGGGGAGAGATCTATACTGCAGCAAGGTTTCTTGTGACATGAGTAAAACATAGAAATATTCCAGCAAATGGGAAAGGGCATCTGGAGCTTCTGTGGCCACATGACCTAAATTGCTGTCACAATAAATTCAGCAGAAACTTCTGAAAATCTTGTTCTCATGATATGATTGATATAGCTAAAGGAATGTTGAAAAGATATTCAGCTATAAGCTGACACATTTCCATGGCTAGCTAAAGAACTAATGACTTCATTTTTATATATAATTTTATTAAAGAGTTTTCGTAGAAAAGTTTGTACATTCTAGCAATCACATGTTCATCCTTCATATACAATAGAAATTCAAGTTCTGTTGTGTGTTTGTCAGTTCTAATTACTTTATTGATATAAAATCACTTTCCACAAATCTTGATATGTTCACCATTTTTCTTAGCCCTCTGTTTCTTTTCTATAATTTTTTTCTTGTGCTGAAACCATTAAAGACATTTTTAGGTACAGCCTGTGTTTTATCTATTTCATATTCTTAGTACGGCATTCATAATTATTTTTAAATTTACATTAACCTTAACCATAAATGTACATTAATCTTATTCATTAACCTTAATCATACCATAAAAAGCCATGCCATCCAAATCTAATTCTAACATTCTTTTATTTCTCAAGAGCACCCACTCTTTCACCCAAACCAAATAACAGGCTATGAAATGCAATTTGAAATCAGGCAATTCTAATTCTCTTTTTCATTTGCATCAAAACCATATTTAATATTCATGAGTAGTCTTGAAAAATATTTTTCATCCTTTCAGCTAAAATCATCATGAATATTTCACTTCCAATTTATCTCAGTATCATGTTCTGTTTATCAGTCAAAAAGGTATATACTTTTCTCTTACACAGTATACGCTAATTATAGCTATTTCTTTGAGCACAATTACTTCTGAATTATTAATCTTTATTAATCTTCAGTATTTATTTATTTATTTGTTGGAATTTCTATGCCGCCCCATTCCCAGAGGACTCCGGGCAGTATCAATAACATTTTTAGTACTAAAATGTTGTTGTAGAGCCTGGTCTCTTGACCTCTTCCAAACAAAGTGCACAAATATATCTCTCTTGGTATATTTCTTACCTTTGTATATCTTATATCACTTCCCATATCACGAAAGGACTTGCATATAGAGTTCCCCAGCCATTGACAATATTGCTCATGTTTTGTTCTGCTGTCATTACATGCCTTCTTTAGCCTTAGATACTTATCATCTCTATTGGAAAGAACAGCCCACTGGGGACTGAATTACAGATCGTCTTATTTTCTCTTGGGCTCTAATACATATATCACAAGCAGAACTGCTAACTTTTAATTAGGGCAGTTTGAGTTACTTTGAACAAATTGGGACCCTGCAAGGGAGATTCACTCATTTGATTGCTGGCTCCTTGCATTATCTTTTATATATTTCATCACTGTATTTTATCCTAGAATCAGATTGTGTGTTTTATTTTCCCTTCATCTTTTTGATAAGGCCATAAAATAATCAATTAATAAACTATTCTATATAGTTTGTCTAGACCTGCACCAACATTATCTTTATTCCCTTTCAAAAAATTTCTAAAGATTTAACAATATCTTTATAGATTCCATTGGAATAGCTCTTTCTCAAACGAAATCCTTTCTTCATTCCAACAGTGCCATATTGTCTATTTTTTCAATCTCTTGATTATTGGCTTTGTTTTTTGAAATTTCTGTTTTGTCTTTAATTTGTTCAATCACTTTTCTCATTTATATTATAGTTCCTTTAAATTTTTTATTCATCTTTTCTTTCACATTTGCAAATCTTCTTTCATTCTCCCTTTAAGTGAAACCAGACTTATCTTAATACATGTAATCCTCAGTTTATAACAGTGTTGTTTAGTGACCATTCAAAGTTACAATGACACTGAAAAAAGTGACTTAGGACCATTTTTCACACTTATGACCATTGCAGCATCCCTATGGTCAAAATTCAGATGCTTGGCAACTGATTCATATTTATGACGGTTGCAGTGTCCTGGGATCATGTGATCACCTTTTGTGAAGCTTGATTCATCAAATAACTATATTATTAACTTAACAACTGAAATGATTCACTTAACAATTGTGGCAAAAAGGTCATAAAATGGGGCAAAACTCACTTAACAACTGTCCCGCTTAGCAACAGAAATTTTGGGCTCAATTGTGGTCATAAGTTGAGGACTACTGGTAGATCCAGTTACTGGTGCAGTCACTGATGCTGTAATTTTTCTTCAGTTCTTCGAACATTCTTTATAAAATCTCTGATATAATCTTTTTTTCTGTTATTTTCTCTGTTAATCTCCCTTCTGAGATTTTTTTCTGAAGTCATGGTAGTAGCAATGTCTCTATTTTTATTTATAACCCCTAAAGCAAAAAGAAAAGAGAACCTTTTTTTTCTTCTTTCTTTCTTTCTTTCTGCATCCTTAATTCTTTGTAACTTTCTCTTATCTCTTTTTTTAATGAAACCAAGTAGTTTTCCTCTTTAGCAAGTTTAAACAGTTCTTGTTCCCACAGAAGTATGTATTATTTATATAATAAATCAAAAGTACTTTAAAATAAAAGTCCAAATTCAGCTGTCCCCTTAATCCTTTTTAAACTTTCTTAACTCATGTTCTTGGCAAGCTTTTTGTTTCTAATTGGTTTTTTTTATATCATGCAATTGTTTTTTGCTTTTAATTTTAATCCGGGCTGAAAGATCACACACCAGCTGTTTTAGTTGTTCTGCTCCTTGGAAAATCTCTGTAACTTTGATAATATAAAGTGCCCTAGTGTCCTTAAACAGGCTCCACATGAGACTCTGAGCTTGGTACTTCTTCCTTGCTCCAGCACTCTATGAATTGCCCACGGAGTCCCTCCAGGTTCTCAGGTTTCCTCACAAACAAACAACTTCCAGAGGACATGTGAGAGATTCTCTGGATTCACCTTGTCCAGAAAAGTTTCACTGGTCCAGCTTGCTTCCCAGTTGTCAGTATCACTTTTCAGACCCGTGTTAGTCCTCTATCTTCTCCTCTCGGAAGCCGCAAGAATTAGTAACTTTTAAGATACTTTTTTTTTTAATTCTTCCAAAGCAGTCAGTGTTTCTCTGCAGTATTGGCATTCCCCAAAGTACAGAGCAAATATATAATATTTTATATTATATATAATATATAAGCATGTGTGCTTTCTCTCTCATATTTTTTGTTATAAAGAATATATATCAGAATATTTATGAAAATGAAATGGTTCACTAGCATGATCCTAAAGGGTTCTTTCAGAAGAACATAAAGAGCTGGTAACACTGCAGTTTTATAAGGATTTCTGACTTAACTTGATCAAATACTTCAAAAATATATCTGTGAAAATGTCACATTAAGGTCAGGAGCAGTCCATTTCAAATGACTCCCACTGAGTTTAATTTAAAATCAAATTAAATGTGACATTCATGTTGTTTGGGCTTGGACAGTTAGTTGTGTCATGTTGTTTTACTTTTTTATCAAACTGCTTCTTTGTAGTGAGACCAAATTTGTAGTTGGGGTGGAGAAAACTCATACTTGGCCCTGGCTGCAGCCCCCGTTCTATTGAACATTCTCATATTTCCTACTCGCACTGGGAATAAAGCTCCAGCTGTTGCCAAAGGAAACTTTTCTTCCATAGCAAATGGCAGATGTGAGGGCTTTATTTAACACTGGGGTGACAGTGAAGCAGAGATTTAAAACTTTCTTCCATCCACTTCTCCATCTGGCACTTTCCCTAGATTTAATTATTTATTTTAATCATGCACATGCATACATCACACAGGCTAGTAAACACACAAGCCGAGTTACACAAAGACGCCTTACTTTTAATTTTGCAAGTCTTGTTGCAACATGAGCACGGTGAAATTATGTTATATGGAGAAATCTAAGGTGACCAATTTGCTGCAGTTATTTTTAATCTTTTTGTTTCCATATAAAATGTTAAATGAGCCAGACTCATTTTCTTAGTCAAATAGCAATAGCATTTAGGCATATATACTGCCCCACTTAATAAAACCATGTTTCAACTGGTTCCTCCTTGAGGGTATGAAAGACTAAGTAACTGCGGTATAATTGATGCCCAAAGCCTTGATTTTTCATTGTGTTCTTCTAGATTGGTTGGGTTCTAATCTAGAATTCTCAACTAATAAGACCAATAGCTGTTTGAGAAATCTATGAGTTGCATTTCCAAAGCAACCGGAAGATGCCCAATATCAAATTTCAAAATGCTAATGCTTGTTCCTACTGGTCAGTTTCATAAAAGACATGAACCGTATTGTAGTTGTTGACTTATAACCACAATTAGGGCCAGAATTTCTACTGCTAAAGCAAGGCAGTTGTTCAGGAGTCATGCCTGATTTTATCCTTTTTGCCATAGTTGTTAAGTGAATCATTGCAATTGTTAAATGAATCAGGCAGTTGCTAAATGAATCCATTTTCCCCATTAACTTTGCTTGTCAGAAGCCAAGTGTGAAGGTTACAAATAGCAATCACGTAATCCCAGGACACTGCAATCATTGTAAATGCATGCCGATTGCCAAGCACCCAAAATTTGATCACATTACAGTGGAGAATATTTGTAGTTCAGGGTTGGAATGAGGGGTCCTTGGTGCTGTCTGAGCTTCCTTGTTTTCTTGCAGACGCTTCATTACCCAAATTAGGTAACATCATCGGTGCTAGTCATAAATGCAGGGATTGGTTACTTTTTTCAGTCTGTTGTAAGTTTACATGGTTCGTAAAACAAAGTGTTGTGAGTAGACAATTATTTGTTAGCTACAAATGATTTAGTTGCTTGTACATAAAAAGTAGGTTTGTACATCAAAATTGCGACCCCACAAGAGGGCTGCAATTTCTTCCAGAATATGGATCATAATCCATTTTCCACTCCAATGTTGTAAACATTTTTCTTTTATTTAAAAAAAAAACTCTGTATGTTCCATAATGCTGTAAGAAGGGGACTACATCTGTGTCCTTGTGCTTGAAAGACAGCATATTCATGGTTCAGTTAAACTGTGTCCTTGAAACTAAAATACAATACCAATGAAAAGCAGACATTGCTAAGGGTATAAAATGCTTATACTTATTGCAAATTCACTTTTTCTAACTTATTTCTCTAAATAAATACCATGATGCCTTTTAATGAAAGGGATCAAGGAAATTGAGAAAAATGGGATCATCCATGAACAAGTGTTCTGGCTGCCTACATCCCTACCCACATAAACACATTAACTTGGCAAATACAATGATTTAGAAAGATTTATTTCTTTATTCTTGACCTTAGCAATATCTTTCAAAATAGGATTCACAGGGATTGTCTCTCAAGATAAAAACATCAATATTTGTCAGTGAAATACTTTGTAACAAAATGTAAAGGCAAAGAGAGACTTTTATACTGTTCGTTTGTTTTGTGCCTTCCCATCAGTTTACCTATGATGACCACATGGAGATGTCCCTAAAGTTTTTTGGCAACTTTTATTTGTTTGTTTTATTTCATATTTCTTAACCGCCCATCTCTCTCCTGCTGTTTGGAAGGGGTTTGCCATTGCCTTCTTCCTAAGACACACAGAGAGAGAGAGAGACTGGTCTAAAGGCACCCAACAGGATTCATGCCTGAGGCAGGACTAGAACTTATGGCCTCCCAGTTCATTTAACCACTTCTTCAGACTAGGCCTTTTTATAAGTTGCAAGCACCACAGTGTACAATCTACCTCTGAGTAAAGGGTGTGGTGACTAAAATACTTACAATAAAATTGGCTCCAGAATTTCCATTGCCAAGGAATGTGGTTGTAAAGCACTGCCACTTTGCTCAGCAGTGACAATCCATGCAGTCCTGGTTTTCATCATTAATTGAATCCCCTGGTCGTTAGGTGAGGCAACTTCCTGCCAGCTTCTCTCAACCAAACTCAGCAGGGAAGCTGGCAGGAGCTTCCAACTCTCAGGCAGGCAGGTAAGTGACTGCTGCAGGGTGAGGAAGGAAGGAGTGTGGGGGAGGGTTGGAGAGGATGCGAGGGGATCCACAAGAGGCATGGCACAGCTCAGAGAGGCTGCACGAGGGTGTGAGGGGATGTGAGAGGTGCAGTGCAGGTCAAGGAAAGTGCAAAAAGGTGCGAGGGATGGCATGAGAGGTGTGCCACGGGCTGGGGAGGACATGCAAAGGTGCAAGGGAGGGTGTGGCATGAGTCAGGGAGAGTGTGTGAGGGTGCACAAATGTGCAAGGGGATACTTGAGCATTCAGGGAATTCACAGTGAGGGTTAGGTAGGTGCCTGAGGTGGGAAGCCTTACACCAACAACTTCCCTGCCTGATTCCCCATTAACTTTCTGGGGAAGATGGCAGTGAAGGCTGTAAATGGTGATTACAGTATGTGATCCTGGGGTGCTGGGACCAGTTGCCAAATCCTCAGATTGTGTAAACCAGTTGCCAAATGCCCAGATTGTGATCATGTAGCCATAGGCATGCTGGGATGGTGAAAACTCCAAGGATCATTCATAACCACAGTTTGTTCAGCACCATTGTAACTTTGGATGGTCACTGAACAATTGGTCATAGGTTGAGGATGTATAACATGTTTTACCTTTGAGAGATAAGATGCAAATACTGTTGTCCTGTACGTGTTACTAGAGCAAGCGGAAATATTTTCTACCTTATTTGCCTCCCCTACTCATTTTTATTTTCTCTTTTTTAAGTAATGGCTTAGCAGTGCTATGGCTATGGATTATAAAGTGCTATGGCAAACCCAGAACTCTCAAATTATAGTTTTTAATCCCCTTGTTGAGATTTTAGAGCACAAATTGCAAAAAAAAAAAAATTAATGCAATTTGGTGACATAAGATTTTGGCCTATAGTTATCATGCCATCCTAAAAGATTGCTGAACCTTGCTGCAGTTTGTAATTCTCAACTATTCTTGGACTCCATTCTACAATTACCCGACCCTGTGAAGGAGATTTGAGATGATTATAAAGTTAACAACTGCTAACTTTGTGGAACAATCTGGACATGGAAAATACAATCTTACTTTACAAAAAAATGCTTGTTGCCAGAGTCATCTTCAATTTCCATCGTTTCTCATTCGGCATTTCTAATCAACCAATTTTTATTTAATTATATGTTTTGGTTTGATTTATGTTTTATTTTAATATTGTATGCCATCTTTCAGGATAGGAAAGCAATTCAAGGAGATAAAGTAAAATTTAAAAATATGAAGTTTACATTTACACATTAAAACTAGTACTGCAGCATAAAATAATTTCAACTCAGAACTAAACCATAATTTGCAGTACATAATATCAGATAATGAATGATAGCAGTTTAAAAATCCGCTAAAAATCAAATGGAACAAAAAAAGTTTAAGAGGCAGCCAAACATGTGTATCTGGAAAGAACTTCCAGAAAAAGTGGACTGCGATTAAAAAGTCTTCTCCATTGTGATCGTGCTTTAATTGGCATCTTTTTGGCCCTTTTGGAAAGCTAAAATAAATGCCATGAGTGGCAGATTTTGAACAAAAGTTTAACGGTCCAAACACATTTGCAGGGCGAATGTGACTTGGAAATCACAAATATATATCCTTGTTCACACTAAAGTTATGCTGATGCCGCTGGGATGTCACTCTGGATATTTCAAAGGCTTTTTTGTGGATGGAATAACATTAACTTTTGGAGTAAAACCCTGTATCTCAGTTGTCCTGCGTTGATGAAGATTATGTTCATTGTTCTGCAAAGTGCTATTTGTCATTTCAAAAACCAGTTTGTTTTGATATCAAGTTTTGTCTCTAGTAAAGTGTTTTCCCTTCCTCTTTTCTCTATTCCTTGTCCTTTCTGGCTATTAGTCTGAAGTGTCCTGGATACCCAACAAACACTATTCTGGCATCTATGGACTGATGAAGCTGGTTCTCACAAAGACACTTCCCGCCAATCTTGAACGAGTCATTGTCCTTGATACTGACATTACCTTTGCTACAGACATTGCTGAGCTTTGGGCTGTCTTTCACAAGTTCAGAGGTACTGTAATGCCTTTATTTCTTATTATTTGTGTTAATAGTCAGGGTTTATAAAGTTCTTTGAAGTTTGAGGTGTCTGTGTCCTTACCTGCTGTTATTTACTCCTTCCAGACTATCTATTAATTTACATTTTACCACAGTTAATTACAAAACCTCTGGGAATGTATTTGTACATGAGGTGTCTCCAGTGAGGAACAACATAAATACCGTAGTAGGGTGTGACGATTTACAATTGTATGTACTGTTGTTAGCCTCTAGTACATCTAAGATTGCAATGATTATTATAATGGCAAAGCTGATGACTGAAGGAGGAGGATCAGTTCAAAACTGGTTGTAAGGACAAGCAACGCAATCACAGAATCAGAATGACAAGATGAAGTCAAAGTACTGAACACCGTTCCTGCATTGTCTTGCATAGCAAGTAAGAAATAGACCTTTAAGTGTAATGCAGTACCTTGCTGAAAACTCATAATAATCAAGTATTATTAGATTAAAATCTAAAAATATAAAAGCAGATTTTTTTCATCTCTTCACCCACCTCCCTATAACCCCATCAATTTTCTGGGATGCTGGAAGGCTTTCTGGAACATATTTTTCAGGAAAAAATGGAAAATTCGCCTCACCCCTTCCTCCTTCAAATCACCATTTTCTTACATACACTCTCATAAAGTAATACATCGTTTTAGTCAGAATGAACAAGGATGTTCGCTGGAATTGTTATCAATTATTAATTTTGTTGGCGGTGAAAATATCCACAGAACTGTTCCAGCAAAGCTATCCAACTATATACATTCTGACCAAAAAAATGTTTTAAGCAAACAGATGAAATGCACTCATACTAATTTAATGAAAAGATTATCTCATTTATCTGCATTTGCAAATATCATATTGTTAGGTGCCTTTCATCTTTCTCTTGTCTTTTAATAGTAATAATACCTCCAGTAAGGCATTACCTTGACCTAGTTGTGAGGCATAAGGAAGAAGAGAACTATGCCAGAGGTTCAACCTTACTCGACACATCTCATCAGAGAAGCCAGACAAAAAGTGTCCTTTCTATAAACAATCTGGTGAGACATAACTTACATAAATTCATACTGGTTTGGTCATTTCCTGGATCAACAAGGACCATATTAGGTGTTGGAGTTTCTGGACCTCTGTTGACAAATGGACTACAAGACTCAGGACTTTTGGCTGAGCAACCAGGGCCAGCAGCTGCAGGACTACTGGTAGAAAAGTTCCTTCTCTGTCACAAATACACAAAGACTGAAAACAAAGAAATAAAGATTTGCTCTTATAAATCAAGTCCAATGAGAAGAGATATCTGAAAAAAATTCCAGTTATAGAAAGAACAACATACATAACATTCATAATCAGGAGCAACAGAACAGAGGCTAGAAGATCAAGGTCAATTAATAATACAAAATAAAGTATTCACAGAACCAGACTTGGAAGAATTGGAAAAGTCTCTATCCAGGGCAAGGAAACCAAAACCTTCCAGAGGTAGCTCAGACAGTACAGACAAAAAGGGGGAATCAGCAGTAGAGAAAGCCAGTATAGATATTGAAACATTTCATTCTCAAACTAGGCAACCTCTCCTCTACCTTCTTTTCAGAAAAAAATAAAGCTCTGTAACTAAAAAGACAAGAGGAATTGAAACAAAGAATAACTGAGCATCTAGAAGAGTATAAAAGTAACAGAATAAGGTTGCCTGCATTGAAACTTGTTACTAAAAAAACAGCTAGCACAAGTATTAAGAAATGCCAAAACTATAATATCAAATATAAACAGCTCACTGCAAGAAACAACTGGTTGAACAGCACAGCTGCAGTTATAATTGAATACCTTGGATGGAAATCAACAAAGAAGAAAAAAAAACCAAAATGCATCACTAAAATCAATTTGGAAAATAAGATCAGGTACAAGCAAGGTAGAACAGGTGAAAAAAAGGAAACTGATGAACAAGACTAAATAATATCTGCTTAATAAGTGTCACCTAATCACAAGGAATATCACAGAAGCACTAGAAATAATAAAGCAACAAATAACAATCATAGCCAAAGAAAACCAGCAGATTCAAAGTTCCAATTGCACGCGCTATTTGAAGAGTCTCCAATTTCAGTTGAATCAGAAACATTTCTACCAATCCATCTATGGAACACTGCAATGAACCAGTCAACACCTGACAAAGAAGAAACAGTGCAATTCAAATTAAATTAGGAGCCCTGAATATGAAGATCAGAAAAATAGTGACAGAGAATCATGCCCTTTTCCAGGCAGAGATGTTAAAAGACCTTATTTATCAATGAAAACAGTGGAAAGTTACAAGTACATCAGAGAGGAAAAGGAGGAGGAGAAAGAAGAAAGAAGAAGAGAAGAACAGTGAAGATGTGCTATGGTTAGTATACCAGGAAGGCTTATTGAATACTGAAGATACCAATCTGGTCCATAAGAAAAAAACAAATGAAGAATAGTTTTAAAAAAAAAGTTTAGCAGGCAAACCAGATAACAACAAGCCCTGGCAATGACTAAGTGCTGGAAAGCTTAAAAGAGAGACAGAGGGGCTAATTCTGGATGCATAAGATCAAGCCTTAAAAACCAATGCATACAAAGCCAGAATTGAGAAGACAGCAACAGACAGCAAATGCCACCTTTGCAAAGAAGCTGAATAAACAATGGACCACTTTATTCGCTGCTGCAAAAAGATCACACAGACTGACTACAAATAATGGCATGACAAAGTAGCAACAACGGTGCATTAGAATAACTGCAAGAAATACCATTTGACCACCATCAAGAAGACCACAAAATACACAAATAATAGAAAATGTAGAAGTTATCTGGGATTTTAGCATTCAACCAGACAAGCATCACACAACACTCCAGACTTAAAAATTGTTAATAAGAAAAAAAAATCTGGATAATGAACATTGCAGTACCTAGAGATAGCCCAAGAGAAGAGGAAAAAATGGTGAAAACCACAAAATACAAAGACCCACAAATAGAAGTGGAATGACAGTGACAAAAGAAAACAAAGATAGTACCAATAGTAACAGATTCCTTGTATGCAATCCCAAAGCACCACCTGAACACCATCAGCATTGACAAAATCTTTTGCAAAAGACAGCTTTACTTACATCCTATGATAATACCATTAATATTAAACAACATCATCTGCCTATCCTAAGTCCTTGGGAAAGACTCAATAAGTGGACAAAATGCCATGTCCAGTCTAAACATCTGGCTAGGTGTGTGTGACCAACCATAATTTATTATGTGCCACCCAACTCCCAGTGACCCTAGGCAGTTCACAATTGTTAAAACATTAAAAAAAACAAAGAACAATATAGAAACATAAAAACAACAGAAGACGACGGGACAAAAATGGCAGGGGAGAACAGAAAGCAAGAAAAAGGGCATCAATCATCCTCTCTAAAGGCCTGGGCGAAGAGCCAGATCTTGAAGGACTTTTAAGTCCCAGTAGGGTTGGAGTTGTTCAAAGATTTTTTTGGGGGGGGGGGGGAGACCTGAATATTTAT
>JANHJO010008994.1:10008-21598 GCA_032468235.1 Pseudoxyrhopus heterurus | reverse complement strand
ATAAGGGATGCCTGGAAACAATTCTGCTCGCGCAATGAGACAATGTGTAAAAAAGAAAAATAATAAAAAATTTATTTAAAAAAATAGCTGGGGTTTTAAAGAAAGAAACTTGTATTTAGTTTGTTCCTAAAACACTCCAAATTTTCCCCCAATTCCCCCAATTCTTGAAATGTACTTGACTGGCTATATTTTCTGCATCCTTTTTTCAGATGTACTATACACAATGAGTAGTATATTGACCAAACAGAAAAATATAACAACTAATTTGATTTTCTACAGGCAATTCTCATATTGGCATAGGCATTTGTAGTTGAAATTAATTTCTACAGAATAAAGCAACATTTTATACTCAGATTGCACTCTTTCGTAACCCAACCCAACCCAGGGAACTTTTTTTTTTTAATGTTGACATGTGGGCTAGGTATGCTGATGAAATAGTTGAGGTTTCCGTAAGCAAGTTTCTATTTTTATAGTCAGATTTTGTGTGGGTGATTTTTTAACGTATGGAAAGAAAATGAATTAAATAAATACTTAGTATGAATGAACATAATGTTGCAGGTTACTGCAATACTGAACAAATATTAAAATGTGAACATATTTCCAAAATGTAGAGCAGTTATGGCTTTCCTTTAAAAAAAACTGATATATTTTGGCTTAAACAATTTGCTCTTCTTTTATTTATTTACTATATTCATACATTAAACACTCCCAGTTATCCCAGACTGATTTCTTATAAAACTCAATCAGAAACAAAAAATGTCATTTGATATCAACCTATCTAATATTGATACATACAAGTAGCGTCTCAAAATAAATTTGATGTTCTCACAGTTCCAGAGACTGCACTTCAGCATATAATATTTGGCTGCATTTCTCTTCACTGTTCTACACTTATACACAAATAGTTATAGGCTGATATCAAATGACACTACTAATACAGCAACTACACCTACCATATATTTCACTTCTACTGAATTTCAAAACTTTATTGCACACATGCTCTCATAAAAGGCATGAGCTTCATCTCAATCATAGATAGGATTAGTATTTTTCTTGATAACAGGAAAGGGTTAGGGTTAGGGTTTCATTCATTTTTTGTTAAATATTAGCTGATGATTCCTAATGTGAGACTGAACTCCAATTTTTATTCTTTCCTCTTTCCATAGCACATAAACATCTCCCAGAGTTGCTGGGAATCAGGCTTTAAATCATCATCATCACCACCCCCATTATCATCATCAACTGTCATACAGTTATAGATATTGCTAGAACTAAAATCTTCCAGTGCCCTATAGACCAATGGGGTATTAGTGCTATAACAGCAGCCAAATAGGTGGAGTAGCCAATACCTGTCCCAGTTCTCATCCAGTTCATCACAAGATTCGCCACCTGTGGTATAATCAGCATCATAATTATCATTGTTGGCTCTTCTTGTTTTTCCTCTTTTCTTTTTCTGTTGGGGTTCCTTAGCTGACCCATTGTAACTGCTGGTGTTCACGTACTGGGACTGTTTTAGGTCTTTTGTTAAGGGAGCAACAACTTCAGGTACCCTGTTAAAAAAAAAGATAATTAGTTGTCAGGTTCATACCAAAATCATCAACAATACAGGGGGCTAATTGGATTATGCAGGAAAAAAATGGTATTAAACATATCCATGTTACATGGATATACGGATGGACAACAAGACAATTTTTCAGTGACAAATAGTGTAATAGTCTTGCTATCTGTATTGTTTATATTCTATTTTATGGTATAAGCCAATATCCTTTTCCAAAGGCACAAATAATAAAGAAATTATTAGTTGTATATCTAATAATTAGAATTGCAATTATACTTCAGCCAATAGGTGTTTAAGTTATTCCTCTGTTTGTAATTTACCTAATAGTAAAAAGAAAAGCAAAAGAATGTACTGAATTGTGAATGAGAATTATATTTGTATTGGAAATATTTATATTTTGGAACATTGAAATAGAATTAAAAAACACTAGGTAATTATTATAACTAACTGATTATTATAGGCTTCTACAATATTGAAACGTAATTACTTGGCATTAATGACTGGGCAAGTCACTTCCAGAATCTGAATGGCTAAATACAATTGTTGCCCATTACACAATGGCCAATCTGCAAAGCCTACAGCTTACAACAGTTTTTAAACTCGGCAACTTTAAGATATATAGTATAAATTCTGGAAGTTGAAGCCCACCTTCATAAAGTTGTCAAGTTTGCAAAAAATGGCGTACAATGACCACTTTCTGAAGCAAATAAATTAAATAATTTATTTAACAACCTACCATAGGAAAAGCAAATCTCAACCTTCCCCTGTATCATGTAGATCAGGGAGGCAAAATGGGACCATGCCCCCCCCCCCATGTGCATCAAAAATTTGGAGCATCTACAGTAGATGGATTTGAAAAAAGCAAATTGGACGCTTTAAGTGTTTCAAATTCTTCAGTTACCTATTTCATCCCTTAAAACCCTATCAAAATGGATATCAGCTATACCAATTACAATGTAGCACGTGACAAAACCTGACAACTATATCAAAGATATATCTAAATTGCATATCCCTGATGAAAATGGTGCAACAAACCAGGAATCTTCAAGATCAGTAGGCAAATCTGAAAATTTTAAAGTGTTGAAGGACACTCTAAAAACTGGTAGGGCAAGTAGTAGGGCTTTCTGTTTACAAAACAGCTCCATGGTACTCTCAAAATACTTCTTTATCAAAAAGCAAACTCATGCATTTATATACTGCATGCGCGCGCACACATTCACACACACACACACACACACACGTCAAAACCCTATCTAAAAAGAACTGGAAGAGGAAGCATAAATTGAATTACAACTAAATCCTGGATTTAACATACTAACACGGGAAAGTAGCATCCAAGAAAAGAATGACAGTTAAATCCA
The DNA here is from genome assembly GCA_032468235.1 of Pseudoxyrhopus heterurus. Lineage (NCBI taxonomy): Eukaryota > Metazoa > Chordata > Lepidosauria > Squamata > Pseudoxyrhopus > Pseudoxyrhopus heterurus. The sequence continues at coordinate 18,679 of JANHJO010008994.1, read as the reverse complement.
AATGATACTGTAAACGTGAATGTTTTATGCATGGAAACATAATTTTACGCATGCATATTCTATTCATTTTAAGTTTGCATATTTCAGGCAGTTATATATGCATACAATAGGAAATAGGTTTTAATGCATGCATAAAATGGCAAACAGGATTCTACACATTTGAAGAAAGTTACAAGTTACAGATTTTATTCATAGCATTCAAAGTCCACTAAACAAGGCTGTTAACTCAAGGGTTAACTTGTATTAGCTACTGGTGATTCAAATTAGCTCCTTTAGAAAACTAATTGGCCTCTGCACCAAAGAACCTCTGCCTCTCTCACATACAAATCAGCCTCCTCTGCAGAAATACACAAACACGCTTTCTCTGACATACTTCTCTCCTCTTTCCAGCAGAAACAGTATAATGGAGGTAAAAAGCAGGGTGGAGACTGGAGAAGAAAAGGTTGCTGTATTTGGAAGAAAAGCAGTGAAAAGGGAGGAGACAAAATTGGGTGGAAATGATGGGACGAGATAGGAAGATACAACTGGACAGGAAAAATAGTACTGTAAGATAGAACATGCTGTTAAGGATTAAAGAACAAGTCAAATCTGGCAGGCATGTAATCCCAAACAACAAATCAGGATAACCCTCTCAATTCACAGATAATCATCTTTCCATTAAGTATAGACAAATGAAGGAAAACTGAATATTACTGCCAATCAGGAAGCCAAAGTAGATTAATTGCCTTAAGTCCCAGAAATATTGGCTTCATGCCTTCTGTTTACTGTAACTGTCATCACAGCTTCCTTTGATCATATAATTTAATCTAAACTGCGACACAAAGACAATGTTGTAGTAGAAAATACTACAAGAAACGAAGACAATATCATGATGGTATAACTTATTTCAGGTGGAAAGACTGGGGTTCCAGAAAGCAACGTAAGCAATAATTAAAGCCAAGGGGAAAAGAAGTTAATCATTTACCACTGTGTGACAAACTCTGGGAGGGTTCTGGTGGTGCATCCAAGACTTCCAAAGGCGGTTATGTGATCCCGGATCACAAAGCTGTCTGTCTCAGCTCTACTTTCTTACCTAGCCCTGACTGTCTCACAGAGCACAGGGTTCACCATAATTGTGTATTTATATACTACGTTATCAAAAGACAAATTGACTATTCTTATCCAAACAATGTCTATCTTATACAAATAAAGATTAGAACTGGAACATACATATAAGACGATCATTTCATTAATACAAAACTACATTTGAACAGACTAAAGTTCCCCCATCTCCTATTTAGAATTTTTTTAAAAACCTGGTCATTAGGTCTGCATAACCTATGACTTTTCAGTATATTGAATATGCGTGTAGAGTACCATGTATAACTCAATTTATGGACTTAATTTAAAATACTATAGTTAATAAATCTAGGACAAGTGTTTGATTTAAACAAACAAAAATGAGATGAGTCTTCAAGGCAAGCTGGATTCCTGGTGAATGTGGAGATGCCCATGTTTTCTCCTTAGAAAACATTACAAAATTGTTTGCTGTCTTTGGGTTGGTTTTTAACTTCCCAATCTAGCTACAGTCTGGCAAACCTTGGAAGCCTCTCATTCTAGAATTAATTAGGGCCAATTAATACCTCATATTTATAATATTTATTAGTGCCTGTTATTAAAATTGTTAAAAGTATTTGGGTTGATCATGTGCAAGCATATTAATATTTAATGGAAAATACAGGTAGTCCTTGACCTTCGACAAAACCGGGCCCAACATTTCTGTCATTAAATGAGACAGGTATTAAGTGAGTTTTGCCCCATTAAGTGAGTTATGACCTTTCTTACCACTGTTGTTAAGTGAATCACTACAGTTGTTAAGTTAGTAAGAAGGCTGCTGAGTGAATCTGGCTTCCACATTGACTTTGCTTTCAAAAGGTCGCAAAAGGTGATCATGTGACCCTGGGAACCTGTCATAAATACGAGTTAGTTGCCAAGCGTCTGAATTTTGATCACGTGACCATGGGGACGCTGCAACGGTCGTAAATGTGAAAAACAGTCATAAGTCACTTTTTTCAGTGTCACTGTAGTTTCCAACGGTCAGTAAACAAACTGTTGTAACTCGAAGGCTACCTGTATATGCTGCCCTTATAAAGAAAGAATAGGATGATTTACAAAATTAGAAACAAGAGCAAAAGTAAATTTGATACATTGTAAATCAATTAGTAGCAGAAAAAAATCTCTGACAGGTAGAATGAATAACACTGATTTTAAAAGTTTCACCAACAGCAAATTAATGAGGATTCATGGTCTACAAAATTGCTCTAGGAAGGAGAAAATTCTCATATAGCTTGCACCCATGTTTTTGCCTTGACTTTCAAATACACTGCATTCATTCAAGCAAGCAAGCGGAAAAATGGAAATGATTACTCACGGACTAGCTGTGTAGTTGTCCTTGCGAATCTGATGTGCAGGAGCATCAGAAACTGAGTATCCCATAGAACTGGCAATTCGATCTGGATAGTCAGCTCCTGGGGAAGCTGCCGCTGGCTCTGCACTCACATTCTTAACCTGGAAAAGCACACACGAGATAAATGTTAACATTGAAAGGGATACTATTAATGTAGTACTTCAGGTTTTAATAGGTTAGATTTCGTATGTTTAAATATTACGTAACACTATCAGGAAACGAACAAACAAAAATAAGTTATTGGAATGCAGAAAAGGTATTAGCTTCTGCAATTGAAGCTCACCACTAACAAAGATATGGAGTTCCAGTGATAGGCCACTGCACTCCAAATGTAAGTATGGAGTGATTCCATTGCCAACATTTTTCACTAAGTTTTCTTCGGTACAACAGGAATAAACAGGAATCACTGCAATTTAACAGAAGAAATAAACATAAGATTGATTGTTTGTCTGTTTTTTAATATAGCTACCCATTTCAGTTTTATGTGACTATAGATGGAATTGGCCACCAATGGAGTTTCAACATGCATGGAGAATAAGATTAACAATGGCTTCGGTCAGAATGGCTATGCTACTATCTCTAGAATCAGAAGTAGCACAGTTCTGAATACTAGCCCCAGGAGAACACTTGTCTGTCATCTCTATAACCTATCTACTTCTACTTTCCATCTGATGAGATGATGTGACAAACTGGACTGGATGTGTTTTCCCTTCGTGACCATTTCTTCTAGGACAGCAGTCCTCAAACTTTCTGACTTGGTGGCACAGCGAGAGGGAGAGGTGATAGTTCTGCATGAATGGCAGGCACACATGAGCTCGAGTACCTGCTATTTGCGCAAGTGGAGATGCTAGCTTGCACACTTGCCGGCCGCTTGCACAACCCAGTTCTGAATAGGCCGAGCCTGGTAGTGAGCTGCAGCCTGGGGGGTTGGGGACCATGTTCTAGGAGAAGCAGCACTTACTGATGTCATCTTAGGAATTTTCATATGGGCTTCAGTTAGAAAAAAGCATGTAGTAATTCTTGACTTATGATCACAATTATGACCACAATTTGTGCTGTAAGTTGTTGGGCTCATAAGTTGAGTCAGACTCGATTTTACAACAATTCTTTTGGCAAATCATTAAGTGAATCCAGCTTCCTCAAAGCATTTCTTTCTGGCATCTTTTTTGCCAGAAATTGGTCAAAAGTATCATAAATCATGATCATTTGACTAGACACTGAACCAGTCGTACATACAATCTGGCTATCAAGTGCCCAAATTGTGATCATGTGACTGCAAGGGTGATGCAATAGTTGTAAGTGCAAATAAAAAAAGTGATTGTAAATAACTTTTTCCGAGGCTGCTGTAACTTTAAACTGACATTAAACAAATGATTGTAAGGCAAGGACTACCTGTAATCCTGGAAAATGAAAGAGCTGTATGCTACATTAAAAAAAACAGGCAACCATATTTTTGCCAAGCGCTTGGGTAATTTGTTTCTTGTTCAAAGCTTTGTTTGAACCCAGAGATTGGGAAACTAATGCACTGTGTAAATTAATCATGTGCAAGTACCTCATACTGACACACAATAGTTCCTATGATTGTGTAAAGGTAGGAAATCTGTTCTCCAGGCATTAATGAATCATAGTGCAGAGCCACCCTAAACAGTATGACCATTGGTGAGGACTGAGTGAGTTTTACTTCCGCAATATTTGAGTGTGTCACTGAATCCCAATCTTTCAGCAGTAACCCTTGCATGCAGTTGTTCACACTAAGAACAAGTTTTACTATAAAGTTTTCTTCCTATCAGGTAAAAAAGAGCAAAAACATACATTTAGTCTCATTCTTTACCACATAACAGGATGTGAAGCAACAACATCTCAATTAAACCAATGTAAACAATTATCATGCTAGGGTAAGAAAGCAGCAATCCAACAAAAGCCCAGCCCTTCAGGACACATATGCTACCGGTAATTAAAAGCTTAACACACATTCCAATCAGCCAATTGAAGAAGAAAAAAAGGTCTTTAAGACCTGCCACATTAAGACCTGCATTCAACAGAGAAGACCTAATTCTGCACCTGTTTTAACACACTGTTCAAAATAGAGTTTAAGGACATTCCCCTTTCACTTAAGGATCCACCTACAGGCTCAACTCCAGTATTTATGGGGACTAGACAGATTAACAGATCAGTAAGTCATACTCGAAAAGTACTTCCAGGCAAATGTGAGAGTGACACATTTATACATTCAGGAATGTTCAGCCCAAATATTAGAATTTGTTAACAAGAATGATTAATGATACAAACTGCAAGGCAAGATGTCACAGAAATAGATATGGTCAGATAAATAACATGCTATAACTTCATGCTAAGAAGAGCATGTGGCTGAAACAATATCTGCTATCTAAAGACAGTGATCCATATATTCCTTCAAGGTACAGCGGTGCTTAAAAATTTGTGAATCCTTTTGAACGTTCAATATTTCTGCATAAATATGGCTTAAAACATGATCTATTCTCCACATTCATCTTAAAACTAGATAAAGAGAAGTCAATTAAACAAATGAATCAAAAACACTGAACTGGCAAATTCTATAGAAGAATGTCACGTATCTATCCATGAACTGAAGCTCAAGAGGAAAGTGTGTCATGCAGCAAGACAACAACCCAAAACACACAAGTTGTATGGCCAAAGAATAGTACAAGCAGAAGAAAGTTAATGTTTTGGAATGGCCAAGACAATGTCTGACCTTAAACCTATAGAAATGTTGTGGAAGGACCTGAGGCAGGCAGTTCCTCAGGAAGCCTATCAACATCTCTGAGTTGAAGCTGTTCTGTAAAGGCTAAAATGCCTCCAAGCTGATGTACAAGGCCGATCAAGTTATCAGAAATATTTAGTTGTAGTTCTTGCTGCCCCGGGGGAGGAGGGAAGGGGCGGTTGGGCAAACCAGTACTGAAAGCAAAAGTTCATCTACCATTGTCACACACAATTATGTGGCTTTGGCCATTTCCCTCTAAAATCAGTTAATAAGTATAATGATTTTGACACGTTTGCACACTTGGAATCTCTTTAACTAGTTTTAGTACTTGTGTGGAGAATAGATCCCATCTTAGGTCATCTTTATGCAAAAATAATAAAAATTCAAAAGAGTTCCTAAACTTTTAAGCACCACTGTATACTGAGGTAGATTTGTATATGTTAACTCCTGTAAGAGTTATTTATTTTTATTTTATTTTTCTAGTTTATATTTTTTATTTAAATGTTTAATTACAAAAAGGCAACAATCCTGAAGTCTTCTTGTTTTTTGTTTCTTAATACTGTATAAAACAAGTTATCACAAAACTCTAAAAGCAAAATATTGTCTCCATGAAAAGAGAGCTACAGTTCATCTATCATGTAAACGATTGTTTAATAATTATTTGTTGAATAAATCACAACTGCCAAAGTTCAAAAAACAGGTTCCAAATACATGATTAAAACACTACACAAATCATATAATGGCTTGGGGTTTTTGTGCACTGTGCTGTGCCAAATGTTTTCAACAAAAACATATTGCCAGATGTCTGTTTATTGATAGAGGTAGTCCTCAATTTACAACCATTCATTTAGTGACCATTCAGAGTTACAAAGATACTGAAAAAAGTGACTTATGATCATTTTGCACACTTATGACCATTGCACTATCCCCATGGTCATATGATCAAAATTCAGATGTTTGGAAACTGGCATGTATTTATGACACTTACTGTGTCTCAGGGTCATGTGATCACCTTTTACGACCATCTGACAATCAAAGCCAATGGGGAAGCCAGATTCATTTAACAGCCGTGTTACTAACTTAACAACTGCAGTGATTCACTTAATAACTGTGGCAAGGAAGTAAAATAGGGGGGGAAATCACTTAACAACTATCTTGCTTAGCAGTATAAACTTCGGGCTCAATTGTGATTGTAAGTTGAAAACTATTGTAGTAATATCTTTCTCTAGTTGCTTCAGAAGAGTAAGGATCTCCTGAGGTAGGTAACTGACATTTCAACTGTGTTCTCACATTATAAACAGGGCAAAATATTTCTTGCTGACAACAGTACTTAGAGGTTAAGATTATTCAATAGCTGCTTAATATGTACATAGACCTAAGAGACCACTAAGAATATAGCTGTAGCCTACTATAGTTTATAAGTTAGTATATGTTATAAGCAGTATTACATACCACAAAAGCATATTTCTAAACTGCAGCTAATATTCAGTGTATATAGACAACTCTCAAACTGGTATCAGTATAGGTTCACTTTAGGATTTCCTCTAACAGAAAGGGAAAACAAAAAAGATAGTGTAACTGGTTTTTCAAGCTTTTTATGAAGCTTGCAGAAATATTTTTTCAAAGAAAAGGGGAAAGGTATTTTTAAGTGCTTGACATTCTTCTCTGATTTGTTTCGTGACATTACTACCTCAAAAAGAATTGAGACAAATTTAAAGCCTAAAAACCTAAAAAGGAATTGCTAATAGCCTACAAGTTTCACATACACTGGATAGATCCACTTCAGATTTCCAGAGCAAAGCAAGCAATAGAAGCAACCTGCTCTGGTGAGGTCTTGTATTATGCTAAAGCATACCAGGCTTGGTTTGATTCTGGGTTAGTGTGATATATAAAATGAGCTATCTGATCTGTAAATTGTACTTTACAGATTACATTATATGTGAAGCAGCTCACAATGTTTCAATAAACTATGGTTAAACAATATATAAACAAGATAAATGCACTCAGCTAGGGTGAGAGGAAGAAAACTCACACTACATAGGTTTATCTTTTTTGCTGTGTGAAAATGAAATTACTCAAAGAAAAACTTTACTATACAGTGCTGGGGAACACTACTTTATTGCAAAGAATTCTCTAGTAATAAGTCTTTCCCATGTTCCTAGCACTCTGCACTGAATAAAACCAGAATACAGAAGTGTTTTTGTTTTTGTTGTTGATCTTTGTGTACTGAGAGTACTGCTACTATAAGCAAATAGCCCAAACTCCAAATTATGAAAAAGTCATTTTTTATTAGTAGCCCTACAAATGATATACAATATTTTTAATAGAGTAAAGAAAGAATAGACATGTAAAGAAAGAATGTGGTAGATTACATTTAAAAATATAAAATCTGAATGTGAACACAGTATCATATACTGTAACTATTCTTGGTAGATCTATCTATATGCTCAGGTGCACGTTTATGCTGAGTTTATCTGTCATATATGAAAGAATTCTAGCTAAATTGTTTGGGAGGTGTTTATGGAACACTGAATCAACAACTGTGGATGTTTCTTATTGTTCCCAAATAACATAAAGCCCATTCATATATAGTATAAACTAAGCAATGATTTAGCAATCTGGGAATCATTGCATAGACACCCACTCAGAGCTCCTAATAACATATCCTGTCACATGATGAATGATGTTTTTCTGTTAAATATGCAATCACCAACTATAGATGGTCACAAACCAGGAAATATTAATTAACTGTATCCAAGAAGAATTTGTACGATAAGGAAAGTATCTCAGTTTAATGCTAGACTTTTTCTTAACAATGCTAGACTACTAATGTAGTCTAATGCTACTTATTGACTACTTAAGTCAATAAGTGGTATTAGAATAAATCTACATGCAAGATTTATTGCTAGACTAGTATTTTTACATTTAAATCCTGCCCATCCCCCCTGGAACTCAAAGATGGTATATATGGTAGTTCAACAATGACATCCTTGTAAGATACATTGATCTGACAGCATGCATACGTGCATGCTGAATTTCAATCTAGATCTCCCTGGTTTAGTATAATACTTTATTTTAGGTCTGTCCAGCCTTATGATTTGCCTGGGACACAATGAGTAAAGAGGAATTGAATCAGGCTGTGCATAAAAATATATAATAGTTGATGTATATAAATAACAAACTTTCTTTTTAAATACATATTTTTATTACAATTTTATGGGGCCACATTACTAGCTGTTCAGAATCACATGCAGCCCATGGGACACAAGTTGGACACACCTGCTTTACATACAACACCACAATGGCCTTTTATAATTTAGGATTATAGTGATTCACAAATTCTGGCATTAGCTTCAGACACAACAATATCTAAGAAATAACACTAGGTTGCATAGCTTTGTTTTGGGGGGGGGGGAATCAGTGGTGGGATTGAGCCGGAACGCCCCGGTCCGGGCGTACCGGTAGCGGAAATTTTGGCTGGCCCC
>JANHJO010008992.1:25996-36540 GCA_032468235.1 Pseudoxyrhopus heterurus | reverse complement strand
ACACAGAATTGCAAAAAGCAGCCTGTCGCAGGCAGTGCAGAGAAAACGCTAGGAGCGCTTCAGCTGCGCAGCTCTGCGGAGAGGCTTGTGCCTTCTCGGGGCAGAGAGTATGTTGCATTACAGCAGGGGGCCGCAGCAGAGGGGTCAAAGGGCCGCATGTGGTTCAGGGGCTGCAGGTTGCAGACCCCCGTCCTGGGCCATATAAGGCTGGCTTTGTGCTGTGAAAAAGGGGGGTGGAAGCTAAAAGCAGCCTTTCTTCTCTTTTTCACAGAGCAAAGACAGCACTATTCCTGCTCAGGAGCTCTTTGCAAACTTTGGCCATGACTTGCAGGCCTTTAGAACAGTGGTTAAACCTGTCATTTCCCTGGACATTTAGAAATAGTTATAATACCTTTTAATCTTGATTGTCATTTAATTGTTTTAGTTTGCTTTAGTAGTGTATGTTATTCTTCTTTTGTATTTTTGTTTAATGATTTTGTACACTGCCCAATGCAGCATAGTTTGAGTTGGATGGCCAAATAAATGCTCTAAATAAAATAAATGAAGACATTACTATTTTTCTGCAATTGCCGGGAAATGTTTCTTTTTTATAAGGTCAATAAGACCTTTCAAACTTTTTCTATTTCTCCTGTAATTACAAAATCGTGTATTTGTTAGTGCAATGCTTCAAACCATTTTGTAAAGAATTATTAAGCATGCATATGCTGCCATCTTACGCTTTCTGTCATACATGCCCTGCTAAAAAGGGGCAAATCAGGTATATTACGCAACTCAGATCATATGCAGAGATTGCTCTAGAAGTGGACAAACTTCTTTTTTTAAAAAAATGTATTTTTTATTGTTTACATACAGATATATTGAATACAGTGTGGTTGTCCTGGCATTCCAATTACCATAAAACAAAAGTAAAAACAGAATAACGTATCTATATATACATATAAACAGTGTTAGTGTTGTACAATATTTTCTAACCATCATGTTCTAATATGTCAACTTATCTATCATTCTAATATTTACATATTACATTCCTATGTCAATATTAAAAATAGTATCTCTTTCCGTGTCCACCTAACCTGATTCTTTCGCCTTCCAACTTCTACCCCGTGTTTCTAACCAATGATAGAATCTATTCCATGTTAAATAGTATTCTGTGTCTCCTTTATCTTTTATTTTTAATGTTAGTCTGTCCATTTCCGCACAGTCTAGTATCTTCCTTATCGTCTCATCCTCTGATGGGATGTTTTCATTCTTCCACTGCTGCGCATATGCAATTCTTGCTGCGGTCAAAACATATAGTATTAGATATATTGTCCCTTTATCATAACCCTCTGATGTAATATCTACTAAAAACAATTCTGGATTAAAATCTAAATGTTGTTTGGTCATTTTTTCTAACCACGTATGAATTTGTATCCAAAATTTCCTTGCCTTTGTACAGGTCCACCACATGTGGTAATATGTGCCAGGTGTTCCAACAGACACCTGGAAATGGACAAACTTTTTTTGCCCAGGGTCCCATACTGGATGGTGCCTCCAATTCTGGCACAATATCAGCAAATGAAAAAAGGCAGTTGAATGAACCTCTTCCCCTTAGCAAGGCAGCCAGCTGCACCAATGTATTTGGATAATGACAGTTTGTACAGCCTATTTTTAGTAAGTAAATTTTCAAACAGTAGACTAGCGATGATCTCAATTGATAATAAAATTGAAAAAGACCAACATTATGATGGTTTTATTGAGGACTTTTCATCCAAAAGGTTTAACTTCAATAAATTCTAGCTATGTCATGAAGTCACCAATTTGTATTCCTTTTACTGTATCAGAGGAAGGTATATGAAGATAGAATGAATTCATCATGTATACATACAGGTAGTCCTTGATTTAAACTATTTGTTAAGTGACCATTTGAGGTTATGACAGCACTGAAAAAAGTGACGTGACTATTTTTCACATTTATGACCATCGCAGCATGGTCATGTGATCAAAGTTTGGACACTTGGTAACTGGCATGTATTTATGATGGCAGCAATATCCCAGGATTATGTGATCCTTTTGTGACCTTCTAACAAGCAAAGTCAGTGCCCGATACACATAATAATCGTGTTAGTAATTTAACAACTGCAGTGATTCACTTAACAATTGTGGCAAGAAAGGTCATAAAATGGGACAGAATTGATTTAATATCTGTCTTGCTTAGCAGCGGAAATTTTGGGCTCGATTGTATTCATAAGTCAAGGACTACCTGTAATAAAGAACAGAATTTTGGTTTCATTTATGAATTAAAATAACTGTATTTTTACAGCTTCATCAAAGTTGATAAAACATCACTGATAAGCTGTTGAAGTGTTATAGAAACCATTGGGGAGTTGGAAGGAGTTACATTCTCAGCTAGAATCCCGGAAATTCAATGGCCATCACCGAGTAGGTACTATTTTGAATTGGTAGAAATAAAGCTTAAATTGTATTTGTAGAAATACTAGCTATTTGTGATATAGAAAACTTAGAGAAACTTGTTTTGAAAGTAAAAACAGAAATTGTGCAAACAGTAAATACTAAAAGAAAAAATGTCAATCTACATGTCAGCAAACATACAAATGAAATTCAAGAAAGTACAGACAGTAGATAGTTTTGTTTTTTTTTACTTGAGAACAAATCTCTTATACCTCTTACATTTAGTATTAAAAATATTGGCCTTGTCAACTGCTTTCACGTCATATAAGCAGTTGGAAGTTGAACACAAATTGCAATTAATCTTATTGATAAATTATGAACATTTAAACAAAAATCTGTATTGTATTATCAATACAACAGTTTAATAAATTGTAACTTATTCAACTAATTGTGGTAAATTTCATATACTTCCTGTAGGCTCTAATGTTTCTCTGGATATCTGTACAAATGTAGGACTTGGTGTTTGAATTCTTTTGGCTTGGAAAAATTATCCCAAGAATAACAATTTTATTTTTAAGTGTAAATATTTTAAATTGTTTACCTCAGATTAATATTGCTATATTATTATTAATATGTCTAGGAAACCATAATTTTTGAAAAATGAATATTACTTCATGTATGTGTATACATAGATGACAGACAGACAGACAGATAATTTATGGGAGGGATTCTTATATTAATGCCTTTAAGGCATTTTTTTAATTATTAAAAACAATGGGAATAATTACCATACACTCATGGGATTTAAAATATTTCCTGACTTTCCTGCATCTAGATTTTATTTCTCCAGTATATGAATCTAAATAATTTACTCCAAACCCTATTATGCATACAACTCACAATTATTACGTGATCTCTCTGTTATCATGGCAGGTGCATAGTTGTTTTTTTCAGACATAATTTCACATATTTCTAGAATTAGGCTGCAAGATATATGAAAGATTTAAAAAGGAAATGAAATTTTAATCCTTATTTACATGATAAATTTATCCTTTGACATAATTTCAATTTGAAAATAGCATGTAAAACATTTGTTTTTTTAAATTTTGGGCTAATAGAATATTAATATTTTAAATCAATTTATCTGCCAATCAAGTTTGTGAAACATATTAGGATTTTGGATTGTCTAAAACTGTGGAATGGCAGTATTAAATGTCCAAATAAAATATATTTTCATTTTAAAATCTGGCCTAGACCTGTGTAAATTAAAGAAAGGCTTGTTGGACTTTCCACTTATAGGGAATCACAATGTAACCAATGCAACAAAATTAGGAATATATGTTAAAAATTGACAAAGCTTCCAAACCTTTGGGAATAGTATGGGGACCTCCAGGTCAGATTAGAGTCCACTTTAGCTGGATGCATCTGAAATTCTTTTAAGAAAATATGATACCTAAATAGTCCAACCCAAGCAGGTCAAAATCATATTTTTTCTAGCTTATCTTGATTAAGAATTGATTAAATCTAATAGTCATGAAGAACAGGATCACTACAAGAAATCAGTACCAAGAAATCATCTTTCAAGTATCAAAAACATGTTCAGAACATTATGAAAATATTATTCAAAATCTTTTTAAAAGTCATGGGGCTGTTCTCAAATACAAGTAGTACTAGACTTTCCATAGAGAGAATCAAAGCAGTTAAACATTCATGTCCTTCTGTCCATCAGAGTTCACACCAAGCATAGCAATAAATCTCAGCCCTCCAGATATTTAGCTTTGTATTTAAGAACTTGCTTACAACAGAAGCTCACAGACTTGACATGGCTAGATTAGTTATTTTATTGCAGACGAGAATGAAGCCATAGACCACTTTTTCATAGTTTTGAGATTGGAAGACACACCTCATCATTGTTTCTGTTTTGCCTGGGAAATGCTACTTACTGTCTTACCATATTAAGTCCTTAAATGGTACCTCTAGCAGGTACCATATTCCTCCATTTTAAACCATCAACATTAGTTGCCACTTGCTTTCCAAGTCCAATTCAAAATGTTCACTTTGGTGTATAAAACTTTACATGGCTTAGGTACAAATTACAGTACTTGAAGATCCAGCAGAGTCTGTCTCACATTATTAGGTCCTGAACAGGGCACCTTTTGTAGGTTCATTGATAGAATCATTGGCTTAGGAAGCAAAACAACGTATAAATAAATAAACAAGTAGAAAGGAAAAGAAGTACATTGCAAATCTATATTATTCAGAGAAAAGAGAAGAATCTAATAGAACTGAATTAAGGTTTTATGCATTTTCTGAAGGAACAGTGATGAATATAAGCATGGCACTAAAAGTATGTGTTTTGCTATGAATTACCGGTAAATGGCAAAAATGTGTATCAGAAAGTGTTGTCTTCTGAATTGTGGTAGATGCATATGAACATGAGAATTTTAGGTTGGTGATAGATATGATGTAAAGCGAATGATGATAATGAAAGACCATGGTTGAGTTTTAGGGAAAATTGTGTAACATTCTAAATGAATTTGATCTGAGGGAAAATATTTTGTTAGGTGACATGAATAAATATATGGGAACAAAGAGACCCAAGGATGAATGAGAATGGTATTTGATCTATATATAATTAGAAAATGGTTTGTTTTTGAACCTGTGATTTAAAAATAAGGTTATCTATATGTACAAAGACAAAGTAATTAAAAGCATGACTGTTTTGATTATAAGTGATGAAAGACTAACAAAAGATACAAGTATGAGGAAAGATCCTGAATATGGACCAGGCCATTATTTGACCATTAAGTGTAAATAATTGGGGGAAAGAACTTGAAAATAGCAAAAATAGAATAACTGCAGAAATAAAAATATTAATCTATATGAAAAAAAACCTGAATGAATAGAAAGTGGACAAACAAAAGCAAATGTGGAACCATCCTGTATCAGAGTAACAACAATTATTTTTCAGTACGTGAAATAGAAATGTGTGGAGTTATACTACTGTAGTGGAAAGAATGAAGTGAAAAAAGTTATGGGTTAGAAAATAACCTGTACACATAAAACAATGGTTTATGCAAAAAATTTGACAAGAGAAATATATTGTATAACTGTAGAGAAAAAAAGAGAGTTGAATATACTCCAAAGCAGTAATTAAAATTAGGTAGAAGCAGAGAAATTGCAGAATGGTGTTGACAGAAATATAATAATATAAATGACTTTGGAAGTGGGCAAAAACTGCTAAAAAAGGGCCTCCAACAGAATGAATGGAATTAAACATAAAAATAATCAAATGATTTGTAATGAGAGAATACTGGAAGGAATATTTTAGGATTTGGGAATCATAAGGGTCAGTGGTGGGATTCAATTTTTTTTACTACCAGTTCTGTGGGCGTGGCTTTGTGGGCGTGACTATGCAGTCAGCCAATCAGAGATGTTATTTGCCACGGTCAGCCTATCAGAGGTGGTATTTGCCGGTTCTCCGAATTATCGCTACCGGTTCTCCAGAACCTGTCGGAACTGGCTGAATAGCACTTCTGATAAGGGTGCATCGAAGAGAGGACTGAAATTAATGAATGCTATAAACATCAATGTCTAGGAAAAGAAAGGATGAAAAAGTTAATACTATGAGTGGATAAAAAATGGTTAGCCTGCAAGCATACATGTGACTAGAGATATATTAATATATAGATATGAAATAGTTTAACATGTTCTATGTGATTGAGATGGGTGGTTTTTAATTTGATAAATGTGCATAAGGACTATAAAGATGATTAAGAATGATTTACAAAGGGAAAAATAAGGAGGATGAATGCAAACATTACAGTGAAAATTTGTTGAAAACCCTTGATAGTATTCTGCAGAATTCTGACTGAAAGGGTAAGAGAGGTAGTAATAAATATAACTTAGGATATGTGGTGCAGCATTATGCTGAATAGCAAATTGTGTACATTTTTTGCTTTTTAGCAAGTTATTGAAAAAGTTATGAGTGTGAGAAAGCAAAGTATTTTATGTTTGTTGATTTAACTAGAGCACATAATAAAATAAATCAACCAATTATGGAAAATATTGCAAAAAGTGGAAGTTGGTTGCAGAGTATAAGGGAGATACATGATGTAAATACAGCATGAAAGAGAAAATGGAATACTTAGCAAATAATCATTAAGCAAGGAGGAAGCTGAGGATGCATCATGCCTCTATGATTACTTCCTGATTATGTTATATATTTATACGATCTGAAGAGATCCAAATCATATAAATCTATAACATCTTGGCCTTTTGCGTAAGATCAAGTGCAGATATTACGGATATTTTGATTGGAGGTATGAATGAGTTATGTTTTTTATATGATGAGGAATTCATTTTATTGGTTGAGAAGCCAAATATCTCGTACCGAATGTTAAATATAATTTATGATATAAAAAGATAGGTAAATTAATGTATTGATAATCCATATAACTTTGTTGGACAGAGAAGATAGAGAAAACAATTGCAAATCGTACATAAATTGTGAAACATTAGAGCATTTTGATGAATTTGTGTAGCACGGTGAAATATGCATTAAAAATAAAAAATGGAGAAATGTTAAACAAGCAAATACTTTTAAAACGTTAGCAGAAGATTTGCAAAATAAGACTATGTTGAGAGAAATAGAAATGGCTAAATAGAAATGTGCTTCTGCCCATTTTGTTACCTGGAAGTGAGAACTAGATTTTCCAGGAGAAACCTAAGAGTAAGCTGGATTTAGAGAGAATAGTATTTAGCAGAGTACATGGTAAAACTAAAATAGGGTAAAAAATGAATAGGCACTGAATGAATGTGGGCTGAAATCAGATTTGAATGAATACCGGTAGTATGAAAGTAAATTGACATAGTTTAGTGACAGAAAAAATAAAATTGTAAAAATATATATGAAGGAAGGCTGAGTGGAAGAAGAAACAGAGAGAGAAAACAAAGACTGAGAAAATTAGAATTGGATGGAATTCATGAGAAAACAAGAGACAATCTGTGAAGTAATAAAATAAGAAATTATCTTCATGAAAGGATTGAACAACATGAAGATGTATAGTGTTGGTCTCAGCTACGTTTAGCTTTTATTTTCTGGTTTAATCTCAGGCTTTTAATTTATTTTGCATAAAAGTGCTTACCCTGAAAGGGAATAATAGCATGTTAGAATGCAAAATTAATATATGGTCATGTATTTGGATACTCTTAAAATATGATGTACAAGTCAAAGCATTGTAATGCAACCAAGAACAGTGTTCTTAAAAAGTGTATGGTTAAAAACAAGAATATGAAGAAGTAATAGATGAATGAATGTGAACACAAAGAATGAATGACCAATGATAAAGACTTTTATGTAGTTTAATCATAGAGAATGAGAAACAAATCACAAAATGAAAATATGTGGGAAGAATGGAGAAAGGAAAACTGAGAAAACTGTGATTGGATGGAATCGAAAAGACCCTCAAAAGAAAGAAATGAGAAGTTTAAAGAACAAAAGGTAATGTAGAATCAGTGAATAATGTACGTAACAGAACCAAGGATGATTGGAAAAGGAAATTTACATGAATATAATTTACACAAAGACAAATTACTAGATGTCTCTGTACAGGAAAGATATATTGAATTGCATTTATACAAACTAGGTTTTTGTAGATTTATTTTATTCCCTACATTTAACTTATTCTCTTTATACCCTTTCTAGTCTTTGCCCAACTTTGCTTAGCCTGAAAGTGAATATCAATGAAGGGTAATAGGTACGTTCAAATGGCCAGGCAGTTTTAATTACTGACTAGAAGGAGGCCACGTAGCCCATAGTTTAATGAACTGGCTCCTCATCTCCCGTGATAAGGATCTAAGAGAGGAAGAGTGGAATCCTCACGTTTCACAAATACAAATACACGACAGGAGAAAGGGCTGTTATTTATGCTTAGGTGCTTCCCAAGAGAACGATCCGTTCACAGAGAACTGAAGGGCAAGTGGCAGGCATGCTTGTCTATATACACCCCGCCAATCCGCCTTCCTTTAACCTACACAGAGCCCGATTTTTGTAGGAAGTCGCGGGCAGCGAGAGAGCAGTTCGGCCCATGGTACTACAGGAAATGCACATCAATCCAGGCACAACGAAGTCCCACGTCCTCCTGCGTAATAAAAACCTCTTCTTCGCTCAGCTGAGTTTCCTTTTCCTTTGGGAGCGTCAGACATGGATTCTGACAGGAAAGCGACCATTCCGTGTTGGGCAACACGGATTGTTCGATAAAAGTCCTTCCCAACCCCGCCTCGAGTCTGTCTCGAGTGGGGTCTCGGCCATACTACCATACAGAACGGCTAACATTAATGATTTATACGTTGGCGGACACAGGCGGCGTCCTCTTTACATTTGTGTATACGTGAGAAACTGTTTCGCTGACCAAATCTTTTGGCCGCTACGTCTAGGTTGAGGTCTAGTGTTAAGGCAAGTGGGTAAAGGAGAGAAGGAGGCCTCTCGTCACACAAATAGCTTCTGATGCGCATTTCGGGCACGGTCGCTTCCAGGATACACAACCTCTCCCCCCCCCCCCCGCTTCTGGGTTATAATAGGACTGGCCTAAGGAACAACCTCGCGGCACATTTCGGCCGACTGAAAAACAGTAAGGGGAGGGGAGGGGGGAAAGATAGGTTCTCCTGCCCCTTTAAGAAATTTAGGCGAGAGAGTTTGCGGAAGGGATCACTTAAGGCTCGCAAGCCGACTGGGTGAGCTAATCTCGTGACCGGAGCTGGCCCCGCCTCGGGATCTCCCCCCTCCTAGCCCTCCGCGTTCCATTGTGTGTGCGAGCTGCGTGCGTCCCCGCCTCTCCTTTTTTGGACACGCCCTTTTTTCTCTTGGCTCATTTCCGGCGCGGCCGCTCGCTTCCCTCTGAGGAATCGGGAGAGTGAAGAAACAACAGCCGCCATTTTGTTGGTGTGTGAGCGATTGAGGGGAGGGAGCGAACGAAAAGGACCGAGCTAGGCGGGTACAGCCGTGGAGGTGGAAAACAGCGGCAGAGACCTTCGGCAACTCAGGGCCCCCGGCCGGCCAGACGCGAGACAACCTGAAACCTCCGTGATATACCCACTGTTCTAGCCTCGTAGCCAGTAGGGGAGTACGCACTCCCGGTTTCGGCTAGAAACTCGGGACCCCGGGTGGACTCCACCCCAATTCCTTTTGGCAATTGAGCACGTTCGCGGGTCTAGGAAACCGTTTCGCCTCGATTTGGAGAGCTGCTGCTGCTTCTCTGAACATCTCCTTTCCTGCGGGTCTATATGGTGGAGAGGAGACGGGGCCGCTGCTGAAACGCCTGAGGCACGGCGTCTCCAGTGCCGAGGAGAGCCTTATCCTTTCCATAGATCAAGCGCTCGTAACCATCCGTATCCTCCGGGGAGGGGGGAGAGGCTGAGAGAAGGGGGGAGGGGCCGCTCCTGCCGCTTCCTCCTCCTCCTCCTCCTCTCCTTGCTTTGGGATCGATCCCGTCGTCTCACCAGAAAGGGGTACCCTGCCGGAGAGAGAGAAAGAAAGGAAAGAAAAGGAGGGGTGGCAGGCGCGCGTCCTGAAGCCCACCCTCTCCAGCTCCCATCCCGGGATCTCTGCTGCCTCCATCGGGACAACAAATCTCTCCGCCGCCTCCTTGTTCCTGCACAACAAGATGTGAAGCGGAGACTCCTGGGACTTAGCTTCATCCTCCTCCTCCTCCTCACGGCTCCCTTTTCTGCAGCCATTAGTGATTAGCAGGGGGAGTTGGGGGGACCCTCGGTACGTTCCGTCTGCGATCCCCTTCCCCAGCCCCTTGTTCACCAGTGTAGGCATTTTCCTCCGTTGCAGGCTGGTTTTGGAAGGAGTAGGAAAGAACTGCGAGCAAAGAAAAACGATTCTTTCTCTCTTCGCCTCTCCTCCTTCGTCCGCCTCCTTGTGGCGATGAGGAGGAGGAGGACGACGCCGAGGAGGAAGAGGTTGATGGCGGCGAAGAGGCAGCAGCAGGAGGAAAAGACGACGACCCCCCGGAGGATGAAGATGGTGGTATTGGCGGCGGCGGCGAGGAAGCACCAACTGTTCTACGGCCGGATTTAATTCGATTTGTAAATTGAGCCCCTTTAATTGATTGTAGGAAGGGTTTGTTCTGTTCTTTTCATCCTTG
>JANHJO010008992.1:13792-25896 GCA_032468235.1 Pseudoxyrhopus heterurus | reverse complement strand
TTGTTTTTCCCTGTGGCCCGGAGAAAAGACTGCTTCCACACCCTGTTTCCCATCTCTGTTCCCCCTTACTCACTGCTATCCAACAGAAATCGATCTCGAGGAACGGAAAAAGAGGAACTTTGTCTATTTCTTCAGTCCATTTCCATACTGCTCTTCGGGTTGATTTTGGATCACAGAAAACGGCTGAGGGCATTGGGGATCCCCATCTTCAATTTGGGCTCTGTTTGTCTAAAAAGAATTAAAAATGGCCGAGAATGTGGTGGAGTCGGGCCCGCCTTCAGCCAAGAGGCCTAAACTCTCTTCACCGGCGCTCTCTGTCTCTGCAAGCGATGGCACAGGTCAGTTTTGGGCATAGATCCCTTAATTTTACCTTATCACAACTGGGCTCTCTTTCGGGCAGTCTTTGTCAGTCTTGATATATTTCTTTCCTCTGTCTATCTACTTGTTTTTAGCCTATATTTTGCAATATTACTTTGGATATTTAATTGACATTAAGCTTTATTTCTTTTGAAGAAGCTGTAAATGAGTTGATGCTTACCTCTGAGTGCTTGCAGCACTTGAAATATTGTAAAAAGTGATCTTTATTGCTTAGTTGTTATCTGTGTGTTGATACAGAAAGTCTTTTCTTCAAATCTTAAACTCATTTAAATCTGAAGAGTGCTTATTTTTCATCTCACCAGTGTTCTGATGTCTAAGTTTTAATTTCCTTTATTTCCATCAATTATTTAGTACTAATATTGTTTCATAAAGAGGTGCTGATAGAATTCATTTTGATGCTTTTGTTAAGACAGCTTCATTAGATCAATACTGAAAAACAATATAGAGTGGTCATTTGCTTTTGTTCAGAGACTAAAATGTCTGAATTTCCCCTGAAGTCATGCCTTATTTGTAAAGATGAGTATAGTAACACTTGTTTACTTATTTATTAATTGAACAAACCAGCTAGCTAGAAATATTACAACTCTTTTGAAATTAGGGATGTATGTTACAGGTGTTCATTTGGTAACAACAAATAGGTTCTCTTAGAAGTTCAGGCAACTATACCCCTATAAAGAATAAATTTGCTTCAAAAGAAAAATTGTGTTGTTTTCCTGAGATTTCTGAGTAGTATAGGATTAGTTTGTGCAATAGTTATTTTAATTCATCTTATCAGAAAAAAATTAACTGGAATCCTTCAGCCAAAAATGTAGACATTCTGATTATTAATGGTAGCCAGACTTGTTCATTGAATTTGTTTCGTACTGCATATATAAATGCAAGGGAAAATGGCTGATTGTACTTGATAGATAGGCTGTATGTGTGTGTTTGTCTGAATACTGGTTGGATACATTAGGTAATTTGCTTGTGTTTAGTATTTACTTCCGAACAATGTCTCTATTTGAATCTGCAGTCTGTCTTTGTATCTCCTGCAACTTTAAGGATATGTAGGTTATTTGCTACCAAGAGCATTAGTTTCACTATTTGCAGGCCTAATATAATGCTTACCTGAAAATCAACAAGTTCCATTTAGCTAGTAGGAAAGTAAGATTGGAATCTGCCTTCAAAATTCTTTGGGGTATATAAAACAAATGCTATAAAATAATACATACTTTTTCAGATTTATGTTATAGAATAATCCTTATTAACATTGTACCCCTTACCCATGCAGACACTTGAAAATAGGCATCCTGATTTAAAGTTGCAAGTCTGCACTTTTCTGACACTATAGTCCATTGAATGAATTCATAGTCATATAAGTATATTGTGAATGAATACAACCCAATGTATATGTACTCAGATATAAATCTTACTGGATTCAATGAACTTTTCCAATGAATGCTTTTGCCAATTAAAATGGTACAATTTTATTCTCCTCAAAAAGCCATAGTTTTTGCCTTTATAAACTATTACATCTTTCCAATTTGTTTTAGAAATATAAATCAAATTAAGTTTGTTGTATTGACTGTTTTAATTTGTTACCATCATTTCCAAATAGTTGTGAAATATTTCTAGCTTTTCGTTAATCATTATGAATGTGAATTTTATTTTTGTTGGTTGAATCCTCTTTGAAATAATAGTTGGAGATTTTCAAATATAGTAAGCTTTTAAATATTAAGTTCTTTCAATATATTGCAACGAGTGAATTGCTAGTTTGACTTTGTTTTAATATTTGGTTTTCTAAAGGTGTGAAGGTATCTGTGATTTAGTGTGTTCCGATAAAAGCTATGCAGAAAAACGTTACATATTCTTACATATGTAAGAATAGTAAACCTTATAGTTGCAACAAATTACTAACATCTTTCCCATAATGCTGCGTCATAGTGCTGCATCTTTTTTCTAGCTATTACATACTCTAGATTCATTTTTCTGTTCTTTTTTTTTTTTGCTTTAATTCTCTAGAACATGCACAGGTGTAAATGCTAAATTTATTTGGGAGCTATAGGAAAAGAGCCAGGAATCCATATCTGTTGACAAATTGGAAATGCATCTATATTATGTAATTACAATAAAAAGTATTGTTCAGTCACTAAGTCATGCCTGATTTCTTCAGGACCCCATGGACCACAGCCTGATAAGCCCCCTGTCCTCCACTCCTCCACTGTCTCCTGGAGTTTCCCAAATTCATGTTCATTGTGTTGATGACACTATCTAACCATCTCATCCTCTGCCATACCCTTTTCCTTTTGAATTCAATACCAGAAAAATAAGGAAGATTTATATATATAATTCTGTCTTTATCCCCAAAAGTAGCTTTATTCCTTAGAATTTCTACATAAGATTGTCTACCAGTACAGTTCTCCCTGAAACATTTTGCCATAGTTATCAAGAATACCTTGTATATTGAGCATTTTTTTATGTAGGATTTTAATGTTTTATTGTTTGAAGATAACCAAGCCCACTCCAAATGAACTAAAGGAGAGGCAAAAAATCTGCTTAACAGCATAAACATGAAGTGAAAGAACACAGCTATAGTTATTTACTGTGCTAGTGTTTTTGCTCATAATCCTGCTCACAATATTTTGAATGTGTTTTTTCACATAGATTTTTGACTAAAGTCATCTTAGAATACATTTCATTTTAGTTGCATTTCTGCAGTTAAGATATGCAAGTCGTATTATGTCTGCTAGTAAACTGCAGTTGCTCTTCAGTTTAATAAAATTACATGTACAAGTTCTATTTTTCCTTTCCAGAAATGAGTTGTTTCTGTCATCTTGCCTATTTTGTGACTATAGAAAAACCTGTAAATACATGTAGTGTATGCTAAGCAGCTTGGCAGGTACCAAACTATTTGGACTCAATAAGTTAAGTCTAGGAATTCTGAAAGGAGTATTTGACTGTTTCCTTCATCCTTCAAGCATATGTTTTAGTCATCAGTTTTGAATGGTTTTGTGCTTGTATTGGAATTTTGAGATTCCTCTATTTTTGATAAAATTTATTCCAAATGTCTGAAGAATTATAACAATATTTGATACTTACATGCTAGTCTAGTTGGGGGGGCGGTTAGGGTTAGGATTTTAGGTTTTCGAAAACATAACAGGTCCCGCCCACAAAACAGACCGTGCTGACAGGATTCCCGCCAACTGCCCCCTCCCAACTAGACTAGCACCAATACTTACGGTATATATATAAAGTCTAACTGAAATAGACTTTCTGTAAAAATGAAAATATTACGTTAATAGCTTAGCATTTTGTATAGGCATTTATAAAAAATAACGATGTGAGTGGAATTACCATCTTTTGGTATACGTAAGGAGAAAGGTAGTTGAAGTGAGATACTCTTATAATGTTCGTTGTTTCTGGTTTTGTCATTTCATGGCAGAAGTGATTATCACTTTCCTAGGATTCAGGAACACTAAGGAAGTGGTAGCAGGTGTTTTTGCTTTTATGTACTATAGGATCCTGTGGATCTCAGATCCCAGAGGGAGTTCTGGCAAAGAAGCATGCCATTTCAGTTTCCATCTGTGTTATATATGGTTGCCCTTGGCTCTTTAAGGAGCCCTAAGATAAACTTCTGAAAGTGTGTAGAATTGTCTCTTGCTTTTTCCTTCCTTCATGCAGAATCTCTGAAATTAGCTATTAAGAATAGAGAAGAGATTTGTTCAAATTCTCACTTAAAGCAGTTATACTTATAGCAGTTATGTCATCTGCTGTAATTGTATTTTAGGCAAGTTTCAATAAGTGCTACTAAACTAAACATCGGTAGGTGCTTGAATTTCTGCAATCTGCATCATAAAATGCTTTATCAACCAATGCCAATAGCTTATGATTTTTAAAATAGAAATTGCTTACTTACTGAAAAATATATTCCTTAAAATATCATTGAATGAAGTTTGTTTTGCATGTCAGAATTTAATTTCCAATGAACATGCAAACTAAATTTCAAAAGTTATTTTTGAAGTGGAAATATACTTACTGCTTTAATAGTTGTAGATAAATTATATGGCCTTAAAATTGGAAAAGTGAAAATTCTGAAAAGTATTCAGTTCCATATGTATACATAATATCTCTGAATACCAGCCAATGTGATGTAGTTGTTAAACAATATGCAATAATATTAGTGTTAGTTCCAAAAGCTCTGTGCAAATCTGAATTGAATAATCCCATGAATGAAGAAGTGGATGATTATGTTGATTCACCTTTCTGTAATACGGCTGGTTATATTCCCCCAAATGTGCTCTGCTAATGAGCTGTGTGGGGAGGTAGCAATAAATTGATTCCCTGCCTCCTTTCTCTAAGAGGTAGACATGTTGAATTTTTATAGCCTTCAACAATACAGAGTACATGTTGGTATACCTCTGGAACCATTATGAAGACATTACTTGCAAGTAAATACTACCAAATGATAAGAACTGAATTTAAGAACTTACCGGCATCTATCAAATTCAGCTCCTGTTTAAGGGGTAAATAATAAAATTAGAGTGAAAACTACCTTAATAACCTATTAGTGTTTATGCTCCTTATTAATATTTGTACCATCGAAATATTTTCTTCTAATAAGTTGAAAATTGTTCATTTATATTACTTCAGTATACAAAGTGAACCATGTGGTATAATGTACTTTTCCCCCCACATATAAATAGTGGGGCAAAGAGCATCACTTTTTTTTTGTAGATATAGTTCTTAATTGCCAGGTTGTTTATCCCCTATCCTAGAAATACATTAATACATTAGTTTGGAAATCTGATTTAAAAATAGCAACAAACATCTAATATCTTGAATATTTTGCTAAAAACCACTGTTTTGGCCTTGTCACTACAAGAAGCTGCTACATTTGTTTGTAAATGTCAGAACTACTGTTGAGGTATATTAACAAACATTCAACTCTTTGAAGTAGTATGGTAAGCTATTGAACTTGTTGGGTAGGAGAATTTGTGCCTCTTGGAGCAATATTTTATTAATAATTTTAAAAATAAAGTTACTCTAGAATTTGCCATACTTCAGAAACTAATTTTAAGAGAAACTGCTTGTAGGCATTGGTAGTCTTCCTTTAGGTTTTTTCCTTCAGCAGATCTTAACATTGTCTTGGGGGGATTCTGGAATTTTAGAAAGTTGTTAAAGCAGTTCAAGATTTCATTGCAGGAAGCTTCTGAAAGGCAAATAGTATAAAAGCCAAAATGACTTGGCTCAGTTTTGTATTTCTTTTAAGATTTTTACCTATTAAATATCTTTGGAATAAAGACTGTAGAATTAGAAATGTTCATCCTTCTAGCATATTGTGTCTGGGCTATATTATATTCACACATTGAATAAATTTGGTAATAGAACCAAAATGAGATGGTGGTTGACTTTTTTGATCATTCAGAAACATGGAATAAGTTGATCTCACGTTTCTGTATCTTCTAATTACATAATCTTTAAACTTGTAAATTTTGTCGGTCAGTTTCAGCAAAATAGAACAATTTGTCTATTCAGTTTTCACCTGGTAAACTTTCCTACTAGATGTGATGGATCATGTTAGCTGACAAGTTATAGAACTAAAAATCAGGCAAGTAAAGAATGGAATTGTGCTTAATGCCTTCTATTTTCCAGCAAAGTGTTGCTGAATACTGTATAGGCATGTGCACTGATTTGCTGCTCTTAGTTTTTAAGCACTGGGGTTAGTAGCAAAGTTGCTACTAACAGTTCTGTAAGATGTCACATTTAACATTTGAGAGATACTTAAAAGCTTAAAAACCTGGAACCAATGTGAGTTAATTGATAGTGTTGCACAGCTTGAACTGGGTATATTAAAAACATCATTTAATGTTTTGCGAAGGTTGTTGAGTAACTTTTTGTTTAAAAAATTAGTCTAAAGCAGATTAGATAAATAGCTATTCTATCAATACTGAAAAAAACATTCAGCTGAAATGTTTGCTGAAGTGCTCTAAATCTTATTTTTTTTTACTTTTCTCTCCAGATTTTGGATCTCTGTTTGATTTGGAACATGACTTACCAGATGAACTTATCAGCTCTACGGAACTGGGACTTACTAATGGTGGTGACATTAATCAACTGCAGACTAGCCTTGGTATGGCACAAGATGCTGCTTCTAAACACAAACAGTTGTCAGAACTGCTACGAGCTGGCAGCTCGCCAAACCTTAATATGGGAGTTGCTGGGCCAGCACAGAATATGGCCAGTCAGCCACAACAGAACAATCCTGGAATGGGAATCTTAAACAGTATGGTCAAAAGCCCCATGGCACAGGCTGCACTGACATCTCCAAATTTGGGGATGGGTACAGGTGGGCCAAATCAAGGCCCATCAGCTCAGTCCACTGCAGGAATGATGCCAACAGTAAATAGTCCAGTAAATCAGCCTGGAATGGGAATGAATGCAGGAATAAATGCTGGCATGAATCCTGGTATGTTGTCTGCAGGAAATGGGCAAGGAATGATGCAAGGACAAGTTATGAACGGTTCAATTGGAGCTGGAAGAGGACGTTCCAATATGTCATATCCTAACCCAGGAATGGGAAATGCTGGTACTCTAATCGCAGAGACATTACAGCAAGGTTCTCCTCAAATGGGAGGGCAGGCGAGCCTCAGAGGTCCACAGCCTGGAGCAATGAACAAGGTATGTCAAAGATTTTATTTTGAATATTGACAATGAAAAATACAGTTTCAAAGTGCCATCTTTTAGGGATGTTTTTGGGTGTCTTGCCAGACATCTCCAGCATGTTTGCAGATGAAACATACAATACATATAACACAAACATATACATAACCTTATCAATGCATATTAGGAATAAATTTTACATAGGTGTCAACTGTAGAATAATCCTGGAGTCTATTGGAGTCTAGGTATAGTATATTATTCAAAACAGTTGCTTGAATTTATAAATATGGAAGGTTTTCCATACATAGAATGATTGTGCATGAGGTGATAAGTTAATAATTTGCCTAATTGCAACTACTCCAAAGGCTAATAATTATCATTCTTAAGAGTAGCATTAATAATAGAATATGTGAGAGAAGATTATATTGGCTTTGTGTCTTGAATCTTGCATTTTATAAAACATTGTAGATGTAAAATAACATGAATTTGAAATGTTACTTTTGAAGACCCAATTGATTGCATTGAATGCAAAATATTTATTTTGCAGATTAAAACGAACTTTTCAATCATTTTGAAAGTATTTTGAATCAAAACAACAATTCTGAACTTGAAATGACATTTTGAATTCAAATTAGTTCAAATTCAAAAGATTTTGCATGCTACTACTTCAAGGGGTGTGTTATTGTATGTTCTCTTGTTGAGAAGTGATCAGAAAAATAAATTTTTCAGTTATTTTTCTGACCACTTCTCATGTGAATGATGGCTTTCATACACTGCTTATACGATTCTTGTGGGAATATTCATCAACTATTTCTGGAAACTAGAAATGGCTGGAGTTAAATTTGAACTTACAGTTTAATTGAATAAATTGTTAATATAAAATAAGCAACAAAATGATTGAGTTCAGACCTGTTAAGTCAAAAATTATTTGAATCCAGTTTTATGGATAAACCATAATAGATTGGTTATTAATATAGAAACCAGTTTCCAAATCACAGTGCTGAGTTTACATATCACACTAATTTTGAAACAAAGCATGTTACATTATCCTCCATCTGTCTCTCTGATAAAACGTAGGATGAGCTTATGCTAAAGCATAAATGATATGTTTAATTTTGATTTTTCAGACAATTCTAATGTGGTATATTCAATGAACCATGATTAAAATTAACTCTGGTTTAGTAATTTGACATGCTTATTTTTTCATTGGTGAAATCCGAGGAAGAGCAGACAAATATTGAATAAAATGTATATTGATAATGCTAGCTTATCACTAATTGGTAATGGCAACACCATGTGACTATGGTCATTAAGCAAATCACCCATGGTCGTTAATAAAGGTATCACATGTCCAAAACATGACTTCCTGGGATTTCCCCATTGACATTGCTTTTTGGATGGTTGCAAATGGTGGTCATGTGACCATTGTAAATACACAATGGTTATCAAACATCTGAATTGCAATCATGTGACCGGAATGATCTTAAATGTGAATGTCACTTTTTCAGAACTTTCAAAACTTTGAAGATTTTCTAAACAAATAGTCATTGTGAGGACTATTTGTAATCTATTTTGCTCATTGTGTTTACTTCTCTAGGAAACCTAATAAACCTAATAAAACATTTTGGGGGGAAAAACATTTTATTAAATATGATTGCAATTCAGATGTTTGATAACCATTGTGTATTTACAATGGTCGCATGACCACCATTAGTATTGTAAATTAATACATTAACCAACTTTTTCCAATCATTTTTCTGAAGTAAGATTTGAAATTCCACCTAAGCCAAAACTTTGCCATACTTATCCAAGTGTGATTGTGTGGGAGATTGTTGATAATGTTGAGTTGGAGCACTAGAAAGTCAGTGTAGTTCCCTGCACAAAGCAGCAGCTGAGGGGGCATAGTTTAAATAGAGCAGTTTTACTTAGGAGATCAACATGGATCAGTGACTCTACTGATTTCTGAAAATTTGTACAATAAACACTTAAGTTGGCATTGTAGCACTATTTCCTCAATTCCCTGTTAGAATCTTTCGCCTTTATTACCTATTGACAAAATGATGATCTTACGTAGCTGTATTGAAATAAGTTATGTATATAAACAGGGAGATAATTCCAAGTTCTTATTATTCTGTATATCTACTATTGACAGCTATTCTAGCAGGTAGAGCATATTATGGGAACAGTACAGTAAAAAGAATCTGGAATATGGGAGCAGAGTAACTCTTGGGGTTTTTTGTGTGGAATTCAGCTGTTTCTGGATGCATTTCAGTAGAATAACAAAATACTAATTTAAATTCTTAATATATTTGGTGTATTTAAAGTATATTTAAAATGCTTTCAGACTGCTTTTTAGTGTTTAACCTAAACCATCTCAAAAATAGCAGTATTAAAAGCTTATTAAACAAAGCGGACAGCATATTCCAGAACATATTAAAAAAATTTAAAGTTTCAAATATCATTGGTAATACATAACCTGGTTCATATAGTGCTCTACACCAAAACTGGTTTCTATAATGTCTTCTATAAACTCAATTATTGTAGTTGGTTTAATAAATAATGTTTAAAAGCTATGGTATATCACTTACAAAGCCTATAGGTGACTTGTGAATCAATGGCTTGGTTTCCTTTAATTCTTAGATATGAAATTATGTATTACAGTATTTTATTCTGTATGATCATGGTAACTGTCTAGCCAGAGGGAAAGGATTACAATATATAGGGTTTAACTTGGGTATGGATGAACATTAATTTTAATTTTTTCTCTAGTCAAAGACAGTACTAATCCAACCTGATTTATTAAGTACCAGAAAGACCCTGGGATTATTTTCACTTTGAGTAGGTGTTTAATTGTAACATTTCTGTTTTTAGTTAGCTTAAATTTGGATATGTGTGTAATGTACTTTTTGTTATCATATAGCTTTAATTGCTCTGACCACAGGTGTCTTCCCTAATCCTAGCTCTTTCACGAAAAATAATTCAAGAATTTTAAAATGAGAGTGCAATATTATTGTATAAATTTTGTTGGTTCTACCTCTACTATCAGAGCTTTTAAAGAACATGGCTCTGATATGGAAACATATACCTGAATTCAACCATTATATTGTGAGATTGCATTACTAATTATACAGTTTACTGGTTTAGAGAAATGTTATTTGCCTTACGATTCCAGTTTTTTTGAACCAAGAAAATAAATCGTTTTGTAATGAAGATTTGTTTTAATTTTTTCAGATGTTGCTTTTATATTTCTAAGTATCACAATTGCAGATACAGTATGGTAGTTATCTGTATGGCAAGGAAGATAGCTATAGAATACTACAAAATTGAATAATTCAAATCTGCAATTTCAGAAATATTACCTATATAGCAGAATTGTTAGGCATAACTTGGATCACATATTCTAGTAAAATTAATTTGCCTTTGTAAATCTAGAAATCACAAGGGAAAAAATCTTAATTATCACTGCTTTCAAATAAATTATGAGTGTAATTTGTCACAGGTTATTTGGAAGATTTATTTAATAAAGTTATTTCTCAAATATATCAGCAAAAATGTATTATTCAGTTTTGTCAGTTTCTGAATTATTAGCTTAAGATAAGGATTTTTGCTAACATTGGTGTTGGTGTCTTAAATTGTATTATCAAAGATACTTTTGAAAAAATAATCAGTGTTCTATCAGTTATATAAATCTCATTGTCTAATTAATCTATGAATAAGTATCTCTGATTCATCAGAATCTAGCATCCTTATAGGCTTTATTTTGTAAGAATAATATAATGGACACCACACTCATATTATAGTTGCTGAAAATGGATGATATGTGATGGTATTCTGATGTTCTCAGAACTTTATAAAACCAAATTAACTCATAACACAGTAAAATATTGCTCTTATAAATAAATAAAGTTACTAAAAATGATCCTGGCAATTAAAAAAATGAATTATCTGGAAAATGCAACCAGTTTCAAACAATTTATAGTACATGCATGCAAATGCATGGTCAGTTTCGTCTGCATTGATTGGTGCTGGTTTATAATTAATAATCCTCTTGAATAGTATGTGTCCATTCCCGTTTTTAAATTGCTGCAAGCAACATATTTTAGATGGGTTTAATACATTTCAAGATAAGTTAGTCTGTTTAAGCATGTTTTTTAACGTATGATTTGCAAATCATGGTTTAATGTGAAAGCTAATAGACAAATTGGATCCAATTGGATCCAAATTGCATGCAGTCAGAAAATTTCTGTTAATGTTAAAATAAGTAAATAAAACATTGAATTACCAATATTCTTAGAAGGCTAAATTGTGTGCTGTTTTGGAAGCCTGGGTGCTTTCAGAAAGCAATGTGGGAGATATGATGCATTGCAGTATAGTTGATACCTGTTCTCCCCCCCCCCCAAAAAAAAGGGAACTTTATTCTTATATAAAGTTTCTGCTTTCTTCTCAGAGAATGAAAAGTGACTAAACAACTGAGCAGTGTTTGGATTCTGAAAGAGTAAATTCAGACTAAGAATTGAAATTCAGACTAAGATAAATTCAAACTAAGTTGAAAAATGGCATTGTGTAAAATACTGTACTATACCATAAGTGTGAATCTAGGAAGGTTCTTGAAGAAAGAAAGAAAATTAATTTTTGTTTGAGATAAGAAAGTTAAGGATATTGTAGAATTTGTTTATGATGGAATTATGAGCTTAATTGATACTGAACCCCATGAATGGCTGCTAGTTAGTATAATGAAATCTTTATTTCACTATACCTAGATCAGTTTGGGGAACAGTGTCTGTTACTCTAATGTCCAATAAATGTAAATGACATTTGCCATGATTTACATTATTTGCTTAATACTGCTATGATGCTGTTAATGTCATAATTCATATTTTTATCATTTGTATATAATACAAATCGGAGCTGTGGTGGCTCAAGTGGTTAGAACACAGTACTGCAGATCAGCAGTTTGGCTGATTGAATTCCACCAGCTCCAAGGTTGATTCAGCCTTCCATCCTTCTGAAGTCGGTAAAATGAGAATCCAGATTGTTGGGGGCAATATGCTGACATTGTAAACCGCTTAGAGAGGGTTGCAAGCCCT
>JANHJO010008987.1:222751-236848 GCA_032468235.1 Pseudoxyrhopus heterurus | reverse complement strand
CCCTGATAATATTTTCTACAGTATAAATTATATACTAAATATATTCTATACTATACATATTTTCTGATTTCTTTCTTATGCTGTCTATTATGGTTTTGATTTTAAAAATATATCCTCAATTCTGATCACATACTCTGCCATTATCTACTAGTCAGTGGCTGCCCCCAAAAGAAAAAAAAAACAGGAACAGAATTTTGAAAATCCAAGTATATAATGAATGTCAACAGAGTTACTTCCCTTCATGCCTATGTTCGTTTCTGAGTCAGTATAACAATACATTTATTTTCCATGTAAACTCAAATAAAATTTTTCCCTTTAATGTAATACTTTTTTGCAGGTGATAATATCCTGCACTGCAGCCTTATTTTTCTCCTCAGTGCTCCTTCCTCTTTGAGAAGGCCAAATTCTGCTGTGTCAGGAAGAAAGCTGAGCACTCCTTTCTCACCCTGCAAGTTATAAAACTGTTATCAGCCTGCCTTTGCAATGCTGCAGTATGAAGATAAGGTTGCAAGCTCCAGAGAGCAACGTTATTACAAAATCCTTCAAGGGCACTCTGTTATACAGAATCACATTTGACAATGTACAATTTTGTTGTATCACTCATTTGTGAATCTGATATGAACATACCTACACATCTGAGAAATAAATATATTAGTTAGCCTCCAGTTACCCTTTGAAATCAGTTACTATAGAAATGCATTTATGACACTAGGCAAACTGATCAATAGGGATTCTGGATTCAGTCCACTTTATAAAGTGAAAAAAAGACAATATTCACACTTCTTAAAAAAGTATATGGATTATCCTTCAGACTTGGTCTTTTATCACATTTCTTCAACACACATGTACAAACTTAAGTTTCATAATCTAAATATGAAATTATATTATTTCATTTGCAGAAAAATGGAATAAAATGAATTGATATCCAGACGATTGATCTGTCTTAGAAAACACAACTGGGAATCATATGCATATAAATTAACTTACTTAAGAAGTGCTTGAACTTGTAATTGACATTTTAATATTGTTTATTATTATGTTTCAGTGTTTGCTCAATGTCATCTGACACTAATTCTCAACAATTTAAAACTTCAACCAGCATCTACCAGCAAGTCTTGGAGAGCTTTTGTGGAAACTGATATATGCAACATACTGTACAAGTATAAACAGCTTTTACAAACTATTGCTAATATGTCTGGCCAAAGCATGCAATTGTGTGATACATTATGTCTGTTATGTATTATTGGAAAGTGTCATGTATCAGATATTAACATGTTGGTTGGAGAAGCTTTAATTGTAATTGCATCCTTCTGGAAGATTGAAAAATGAAAGTTGCTTTTTCTTTTTTTTTTAAATGAGTCCACAGTACAAGTAGTCCTTACAATTGAGCCCAAAATTTTTGTTGCTAAGTGAGACATTTGTTAAGTGAATTTTGCCCCATTTTATGACCTTTCTTGCCATGACCATGGGGGATGCTGCAAGTCATTAAAATATGAAAAATGATCGTGACGTTTTTCAGTGCCATTGCAACTTTGAACGATCACTAAACAGTTTTAAGTCGAGCACTGCCTGTATAAATTTCTTTTGACCAAGGAACCCTAGCGGTTGACCCTGTTGAGACCATACAATACAAATGCTGGGGGTAGCATACTGTATAGCCCACTCAGAATATGGAGATAGAAGGCATGACCTCTTCAAACGTTATCAACCCAGAATTCAACTATATTTTTTTCAGGATTTGTTTTTGGCTTATTGATTTGATGGGACTATTTCATTATTCACCCTCTTGGTTTCAGTATCCTTGGTAACTTCCTTTAAGTTGCCACGATCCAGTTCCACCAAACCCTGGGCGCACTGGACAAAGCGTCCGCATGACTTTTAGCCCCTTTTTATAAAACCCTTAATTACAGAGACCGCCTCTGCCTTTCAAGGATTATAAGCAATAAGGCGGAACTCGGTATCCCGCCTCGTTTCCTCACAAACGCTTCTCCGCCATGGGGGCCGTTTGAATCCAAAAGACGCCTGCGCCTGCGCAATGGGCAGCGCGTGATCCCGGGCGCGTGGCGCCTCTAAAAAGTTCGTCTTGCGGTTCTGCCGACTCAACGCCTCCCTAACGCCTTTGTTTTACCTCACGCGCCGCAGCTGCTGCGAGGTTCGAAACCCTCCTCGAGGCAGGCGACGCTCGCGGGCAGGAGGGGCGGAGTCAGGCGCTTCTATGTAACGCGGCCGTTGACCGCCGCCTGGCGTTTCCTGGGCGGTTTGAAGCGGGGAGACGAGCGGGCCAGCCAGCCATGTGTTCCCCGCTGCTCCGCCCTGGCAGGTCGTTTACCTTCCGCGTCTCCTTCGTCGAAGTCCACCCTAACGTGCCGCTGGTGAGGCTATGGGGGCTGCCCGGCGAACGCAGAGAGGAATATCTGCGGCTGATGAAGGACCTCCAGATCAAAGTGGGGCCCCGCTTGGCGAACGCTCCTGGGGACCGCGGAGGCCGAGGCGATGGCGACAACGATGGCGAAGCCCTGGCTCTGGGTGACCTGTGTCTGGTGGAGCTGGGCGGGCGGTGGCACCGCTGCCGTATCGTCAGCTGCCGGACCAAGCCGGGGCAAAACTACCGCGTCTTTCTGCTGGACGAGGGCCGCACGGTGAGCGCCAGCTCCTACTACTTGGCGCGGGGCCGCAGCGAACTCTTCCACTTACCGTCCGAAGTCATGGGATGCATTATTGCGGACTTGCTCCCCCCTCCCGGCCGTTTCGGGGCATCCTTGGCCACCCCTCTTAGGGGCTCAAAGACCCCGCTAGGATCCCAGACGCTGGATTTACGATGGGGGACTGAGGCAATCGACTTTTTGGGTTTCCTACATGGCAAAGAGGTGTCTGGGGTCATCCAAAAAGTGCTGATCTCGCAGTGCCTTGTGGTGCTGGAAGTGCCCTGGCTGCTGACACAGATGCGCCATCTTGGGTTTGCCAGTCTTACCACTACTGCTTTTGGCACCCTACTGAGTGCCATCTTGGAAGTTCCTGAGATTGCTTCTGTCCCATTGGAGCCAACTTCCACTTTGTCCCAATCCCCAGTCCTTACTTCTGCTGCCCAGTCCAAGCAGGGTCATGTCATAATGGATTTCTTCTATCCTCAATTGGAGTTGAACGTGACCGTTCCTGTGGTGGTGACTCAAATCTCTGATCCATATAGAATATATTGCCAGCTACGTAGTCTTTCTAAAGAAATCCAACTACTTTCAGATGCTATGTGCCAAGCTTTTGAGGTATCGAAGGGAAAATGTGTAGAAGAGGCTTTACCCACCCCAGGCTTTCCCTGTGCAGCCCAGGGTATAGATGGATGCTGGTATCGAACTTTGTTATTAGAAACATACCCAGCAGATGATCAAGAGGATCAACCGGAGGCAGTGGCACAAGTGATTTGTGTGGATTATGGCAGGAAAGAGTTTGTAACAAAGAGACATCTGCGCAACTTACCTGTTGAATATTTCCGCATGCCAGTAGTAACCTACCCTTGCTCACTGCAAGGTATTACTGATGGAGGTTGTGGCTGGACCCATTCACAAATTAATCAACTTAAAACATTGCTCTTGGGCAAGGTAGTGCAAGCACACATCGAAGCTTACTGTCCCTTTGAGCATATCTATTACATTACCCTATATGGGGAAGATGGTCTCAACCTTAACTGCCTGTATGGGGTGCAGGCACATTGCCTGGCTCAAAATCTCCTGCACAGTAATCAAGAATGCATCTCTGGTTTAATTTTTGAATCAGAAAGCTTGGGTGTCTCAGTCCAAAAGGAATTTGCTGCTTTGTCAGAGATATTGCCTAGTATTGCTGCTACCCCTTTTTTTATTGTGCGTCTGAAGGCAGGCGAATACCATAATGTTCAGGTGTCATTTCTTCATGACCCTTCAGAATTCTGGGTGCAGTTGCAGGAACTTAAACAGCCACTTTGTCACCTCCGGCGGAACTTAAGAGATTTTTATTCTCGGAGTAAGAAACTAGAATGTATTTTACTTGAGCCTAAGGTAGGAACCCTCTGCTGTGTCATGTTGAAGGAAAACTCCTATCATCGTGCCCTTGTTACTAAAGTTCAAGGAAAAGGAATTGTGGTGTATTTGGTGGATTGGGGAAACACTGAAGTAGTTGACTTGTATAAGGTGAAGAAGCTGCTTCCCCAATTCAGAGAACTTCCTGCTGTGGCAGTCCGGTGTGCACTGGATAATCCTTTCCCAGGTCAGTCATGGAACCCAGAAGCTGTTGATTATTTTAGGAAATCTGTGCTAAACAAGGAATTGATGATCAAAGTTCTAGGCATGCAAGGAGATGTTTATATAGTTGAACTTTTCGATAATTCTCTAGTGGGAGAAAAAAAATTGGCTAAAATCATGTCCCAGAGAAAGTACACAAAGCACCATGAAGTACTAGAAACTCTCCAGGCAATATCAGACAAGCTATTGGCAGGGGACCCTGAAAGTAAACCAATGAGGTTAAGACCTGTGAAAAAAATACCAGTGACAGATGAAGTAAAACATCCACAACAACATGATTCTTCTGCCTCTTCTGCAGCTGAAATGTTGAAAAATGAACACCACTCCAGTCAGGGAACTTTTTATTCTTCATCAGCTGTGGGTGACAGTGATAATTCATCATGTGAGATACAGAACTATTTTGAAATAAAGGCAGGTGAAGAACAGCTTGAATTTGGAAGTACAGTTGATGTGATTGTAACACACATAGAAAATCCTAGTCATTTTTGGTGTCGATTATTTAAGAATTCCCATGAACTGAATATACTTATGGCTAAAATTCAGGATTATTGTATACATTCAGCAGAGCTTCATGAATGGCCAAATTCCGTATGTTTGGCTAAGTGTTCTGAGGATAAAAAATGGTACAGAGCTGTTATCATTAATAAGGTTCATTACCCAGAAGAGGTTGAAGTCGCTTATGTTGATTATGGAAATAAAAAGCATGTTTCACTGAAAAATATTCGTGCAACTACAGCAGAGTTTCTGAAGCTAAAAGCTCAAGCTTTTAGATGTAGCCTTTACAATTTAATTCAGCCAAAACATACAAATCCTTTTGTTTGGGATAAAAAAGCCATCGAAACATTTCATGAATTTGTGGATTCAGGATCTAAAGTGACACTGAAATGTATTATATTTGCTTTAGCAGCATTAAATGGTACAGAACTTTTTAATATTGTTGACCTTATTACTCCTTTTGAAAGTGCTTGCCATTTTTTAATAAGAAAGGATCTAGCCACATTTGTACAAAGAGAGAAACCCTTGGTATCATCTGTTCAACTTCTATCATACTATTACTCGACCCACAATATCAAAAGAGGAAATGAAGAGATTGTTTATGTCACACATGTTAATAATCCATGTTTTTTTTTCTGCCAACTTGCTAGGAATGCAAATGCTCTTGAAAATTTAACTAGTAACATTAGTAAATTAAGCAAAATGTACAATTTGCAAGCTTCATCCACCTCTAGAAATTTGTATCTTGCAAAGTATACTGATGACTGCTGGTATAGGGCTGTAATAACTTCAAAAAATGATAGCAAAGAAGTTTTTTTTGTAGATTTTGGGAATACACAATTATTAAAAAACGAAGACCTGATTGTAGTACCAAATGATGCTTACGAATTAATGCTTTTGCCTATGCAGGCTATAAAATGCTGTCTATCTGATATTGTTGATCCACCAAAAGATGCTATTGAGTGGTTTGAAAAGGCAGTGTTAGAAAAGCCCTTAAAAGCTTTGATTGTAGCAAAAGATCCGGATGGAACGTTGATAGTTGAACTGTATGATGGTAAAACGCAGATCAATGCAAAATTGAAACAAAGGTTAGGTTTGCAGGCTAGCAAAGAGATTACCGAAAACACGGAAAATGGCACTCTGTCTTCCCAATACTCAGTTAGTACGGAAGAAAACAGTGAAAGGGAGCTAGCTTTGGTAGATTTTGTCAAACCTGTTCTTGAGGGCAATACTAAATCTAATGCTGTTTTTGGAGAAACATGCCAAT
Source organism: Pseudoxyrhopus heterurus (assembly GCA_032468235.1). Lineage (NCBI taxonomy): Eukaryota > Metazoa > Chordata > Lepidosauria > Squamata > Pseudoxyrhopus > Pseudoxyrhopus heterurus. The sequence continues at coordinate 230,818 of JANHJO010008987.1, read as the reverse complement.
TGCAGCAGAAAACTAAAAAAGAGGTAGCAAGAAAATTCCTAGGAATCACAGAAGGCTCTAGCAAAAGTAATTATGTGGCAGATTGGAAGGACATGCAATGTGAGGCCCTTCATAAGAATGGGGAGAGAGGCGATATTAGAAATAAGTCCAAATCTGTAACACATTCTTCTCCTAAAACTATATATGAACTACCTCAAAAAAGCATAAAACCTGGTCTTAAATCTTTAGTGTATGTTTCTCACGTAAATAATCTTTCTGACTTTTATGTACAGTTAGTAGAAGATGAGCCTATCCTTAATAATATATCAGAGAAAATAAACAGCTCTAAAACGGTTTCAAGCTTAGTGGCGCAACAGCTTAATGTAGGAGATTTAATATGTGCAATTTATTCAGAAGATGATTTATGGTATCGAGCTGTAATTATTACAGAGTCCACTAGTGAAATGGTAGAGGTACAGTATATTGATTATGGCAATACTGCGGTAGTTAGCATTCATAAAACATGCAAACTTATTGAAGACTGTTTATCTTTCCCTGTAACGAGCATCCATTGTACCCTGGGTAGTATTAAGATGTCAGAGATTCCAGAATGGACACAAAAAGCAGTGGTGTACTTCTCCCAAAAGACAAGTGAAGTTCAGATGAACAGTCAATTTGTTGAGAAAGTAAAAGGCAAATGGGAAATAACACTCAGTGATGAAAAAGGTGATATAACGGTTGATATGATTAATAGTTGCCTTGAATATAAAAAATGTGACGTGATAGAGACATCTGACAAAGGATCTGATAAGATTGGCAAAGTAAGCTTATGTGTAGATATTCTTTCTGATGAGCACAGTAGACTTTCAGTTAGCAAATCATTTTTCTGGAAGACACCTAAGATAGGTGAAACTATAAAAGCCTTTTCATTAGTTCCAAATAATCCAGGATATTTTTGGTGTCAGTTCACTGAAAATGATATTAGTTCAATTGAAATAAAACTCCAGGAAGCTAAAGAACATGCAAAAATCCATTTTGATGATCTTAAAAATGGCAGTCCTTGTCTTGCAAAGTCTAGTGATAATTTATTTCACCGAGCAGTTGTTAGTCATATAGAGGAAAGTTCCTTGACAGTAATCAACATCGATTATGGAACTGAAAAACTTGTCAGCATAGAAGTGATCAGGCAAATTCCTGATGAACTGTTAATAATTCCGCCACAAGCATTTTTGTGTTGTCTCTTTGGCTTTAATTCTGAAAAAGGTTCATGGGCTGAAGGAGTAAATGAAATTTTCTGTGATATGATAGCTGATCTTCCATTAGAGATTACAATTATGGACAAACTGAACTATGGATCTTTTGAAATTCCCTTGTTTGTAGTTAAATTGGAATGTCAAAATATAAGCATCAATAAACAAATGAAACACTTTTGGAAACATAATGCTGAAAGTGTTGATTCCACTATTGCAAATAATTACAACCTTGAGCAGATTATAAACCCAGAAGAAGAGTATTCAAAATCAGTGCCATTTGAAACTGAAACTTCTATGTGTACAACAATGACCCCAAAAAATAGTAGTTTGGAAGATGTATTCTGTTGTCCAAATCTATTACAGTCAGTAGACAAGTGTTTTGGTGTCGGAGACAGGATTTTATCAGAAACATCTGCACAGCCATCCAAAAATCAAATCAAGCACCACTCTATCACCCATGAAATATTTCATACAGGGAACCAGCAGACCGCATTTGATGCATTTAATAATAAAACAAACCATTCTGCATCTGGAAACAGAAAAAACGTAACAGATTCTACAGGTCTTTCTGAAATACAGCTTTCTACCTATGAAATTGAATATGATACACTTGAATCTCGGGAAGGAGCAGAAGACAAAGAAATATTAATGCTAGAGTCTCCTGAAACTCAGTTGCCTTTGGATGATACAAAGAGGTTGTCAGACTTTGTGCCCTTACAAGTGCTTCCCCAATTAAATAATGCAAAGAACATGCCAGAAAAAGAGAAGTTAAAAATGCCCTCGTTGGAAGACATGCTACAGCCAAAGACAATAGGAATAAAAACTTATGATGACCCACAAAAGAAGTCAGAATTGTATGTCCTTGAACCACAACATGTGGAAGGACAGTCAGCACACAAAGTAGAAGAAAATATTTCACTAATGAACAAAAATGTTATAGTAGAAGTGATGGCACCTGAAGCTTTTCCTTTACTGACTGAGAAAGCCAGCAATAATACACTCTCTTTGGAACACCCTACTTTGTCTGTTCCTGAAGATAAAATCCAGTCTTTTTTAGAGATAAAAGTTAAGCCACAAGAATTCTGTTCCATTGAAGGCCTTGTTGAAGAGTGTAAACTTGGAAAAAGTGATAAAAAACTCAATTTTACAGAAGGGCAAACTGTGTTAGGAAAGAATTGTGAAGAAATGCAGATGAGCATTCATGGAAGTTTTAAAGACAATATTTGTGTTGAAAAGGATTATCTAACAAATATACAGCTAAGTGAAGTGGACGAATCCTTAATACATGATACAGGTAAGGCAATAATGTAGAACCTTGAGTGACAAAATTGATTAGAGATTTTGCACAGTCTTGTTCATTTGGCAAATTCAGATTGGCAAAGTTAAGTGGAAAAAATCATTGAGACAATACTGGGGAAAAAACAATGGCAACTTAATTTCTTGGAGAGAGATTTACAATTATTTTTCAAAAGATTGAGTATAGACTATATACCTCTCCCAATATAAAGCATATTTAAGAATGTAGTTTCCAGATCCAGCTGGAGAATAATGATTAATTAGATCCATTTCACCTGGGAGATACTGTATATGACTAAATTTACTTTGCCTTTGTGAATGAAATGGCTGGGAGTGTGGCCCTAATAATTCCACTAGACGTTTCAGCAATTTTAGTAGTGTCAGTTTATGGGCTCCCTATTTTCCTGTCTCCTATCTGAATAGGAAAAAAGCTTGTCACGTTGGGTTCCACCGTGTGTCATAACTTCTAGAAGAGATCCTGTATATTTTCATGATTATGTCTAGAGTGAAAATTAGATCCACTCCTAAACTAGTAAGACCTGGAAATGAGACCAAATCAGACAACTGCAGCATAAGTCTATGCTTGAAAAGTGTTGGAAGTATAAATGTTTGCTGTCCAGTGCATGATATTGTATTGAGATTCTGTATTTTAAAAACTGCAGTGATTGATGTTTGCTTTTTCAAAAATTGAAAACTGTAAACACAAATCCTAAATTTATCTTATGACATAACCATTTGTATTTCAGTATAAGCCTATCCAGTCATTAAGGTAGGCAAGAGAGCTCCTTTTAAAAATACTTACATATTCAGAGTTTGTCAGTCATGAAGGAAGAACTTATATTGGTTGCAAACTGCCCTTGGTAGGTTCCCAGACATTCATTTTAGGACTGAACATATTTCACTCAAGAGGTGTTGATGATGATATTTAGGATTTTTTTTTAAAAAAAAGATAGTTAAATTATATTGTATGTTCTATTCCTAGCTGTATTATGTGACTTTTGGGTAGAAAGATAGTGCACAGATTTTGGAAAAAAAATAAAAAATAAACAATGTAGCATAATAGTAGATAGCTCTTGGAAAGCGGAGCTCTGCTTTCTAGATGATAATATGGAAAAGATGATCTATATATTTCTATATATTACCATTTATAAAAATGGAATTCATAACAAAATCAATATTTAAAGAACTGAATTGCCAAGTCATTGATATTAATTCCCAAATTGTTTCGGGTCACAAATTCAGAGTAGTGTAATTTTTCTTAAAATTACAGTCTAGAACCAACATGGTTAACATTACAATTGAATTTAAAAGATGTTTTATATATCAGCTGCTTGATTTTTCTGGAATACAATGTTCTAACTGAAAATTATAGGTATTTTTCAAAGATGTAATGAAATGGTTAAAAGCCTTGCCTTCTTGCAGTGTCATCACAAATAATATAAAACTAAATAAAATCAAGCCCAATCCTAGAGCTCTACAGGTAGTTTTCAACTTACGAACACAATTGGGACCCAAATTTCTGTTGCTAAGCAAGGCAATTGTTAAGTGAGTTGCACCTGATTTTATAATCTCCCCCCCTGTGGTGGTTAAGCAAATCGCTGCAGTTGTAAAGTAAATGTCACAATTCTTAAGGAATCTGGCTTCTCCTATTGGCTTTGCTTGTTGGAAGCTAGCTGGGAACTTGCAGATGGGGATCACGTGATGCTGCAATCTTCATAAATACATGCCAGTTGCCAAGTGCCCTAATTTTCATCAAGTGTAAGATACAACAGTTGTAACTTACTTTTTTCAGTGCCATTGTAACTTGGAACAGTTGCTAAATGAATTGTTGTAAGCCAAGGATTACTTGCATTAGTTCAGATTGCCAATGTAAACTGCAGCTGCCAATCTCACTACCCCATCTATAGTACATAAAAATGAATAATACCGTAATATAAGTAAACAATGTGTTATTTCTTGCAGAAAAAAAAGAAAATATTTGCAACTTAATGGGATTTGATATTGGTTCCCAATGCATGGTATGGTCAGGTACTCAGTGGTACAAGGCTGAGATTTTAGGCATATCTCCTGAAGGTACAAAGGTAAGGAATCCTGAATATATTAAGCGTGTTTGTTCGTGTTACTTTAATTGTGTTTCTATTATATAAATCAATGTCTTCTAATTTTCTGTAGGCATTAATATTTAAATCTTATTTATAAATGAAGGTTTTGAATCTTTCAAATGGAAATGAAGAGATAGTCAATCCTATAGATGTTTGGAATGGGATTCCTGAATTGGATTCAGATCTTACTCAGGTATATTTTCCAAAATAGTAAAACAATTGTGTTATGGATATTTGCTGACTATTTTTCTCTGATGTGTTGTGATTAATTTTTCCTTCCATTCAGTGAATTAGGAACAGATTTCATACAGGATTTAAAGTTGGTAGGTAATTCAGTATCACTTGAATAAGCAAAGTTAGTGGCAAGAAATAAAAACAAAACTCACCAAAATTGGTAAAAAATAATGAATACTAACATTTTTTTGCTAAAATTTAGGGGGGGAAATACCAATCATTGGCATGATTGGTATGGAATGCATTATTATCATTTACTTAAGACAAATATAAAACTGACAACCCTCCTAGATTTTGAACAATAAATCTCAGCTGCTCCAGTCAGCATAGCAAACTATTGTTGATATTTTGAAGGTCATAGAGGTAGCTCTCTGGAGATAAAACTGATTTCCATCCTCTGGTCAATTTGCAACTAATACGCCTAGTCTATTGGCTGAGAGATAATGCAAGTAACACTTAGCCCACTTGTTGGCCTTTATTTAAGAATTGTGATATGTGTATGACTAACCAAGGAAATTCTTAGACATATCTCAGTTCAATCCTGAGTTACAAATATTCTTTTATATTGCTACATATGTGCATGTTTAATACAGATAATCAATAGAAAATTATAGATAATGATACCGGTAGATAGATTCCTCCTATTAGCCATGAGAACTGTTTTAAAAACTTTCCATGCAAACAAGTGTTTTAAGAATAAGCCTAGTTAGCAAACAAAAAACTGAAATGTCTCCTATAAAGAAATTAGAAAAACAATACCGAATGAACATGACTTTTTAATAAAATCCTGTGTAGAAGTTATCTTAATTTATGTAATACATGGTTATTCTTGCTGCTGCTTCATCAATTTATCACCTCCATATTTTTAAAGTAGTAAGATCTAACAGAAATTCTGATATTGGTTGTATATTTTTAATTTTAAAAATAAATCTTCCTTAATAAAGCATATTGTGATTATAACAGGGCTTCTGGTAGATACGGATAGGTTCTTTCCCCCAAAAAAGTGGTTTCATCAAGGCTTTTATGATTATGTCTTTAAGCAGCCCGTACAAGTATCAGTATATAGCTTAACATGGTGACTGTGCTATGCAGGGAATAAGACCTACTATAAATCTCTCTCAGCTGAATTTCTGATGAACCTTTCTCCAACTATGCTGTTAAAGTGGGAGAAAAGGGTAGGGATGGCATTGACAAGAACTTGATTCTTCAACAACTAACTGCCATAATGTGCAGACATTGGAAACAAATAATTTTGGTAGGAATTGATACTGAGATGCAAAGAATTAAACTTTTCCATTTTTTGTGATGCATTCCAGTCCCAATAAAGTAAAGATTTCCCCTGTCTAATCGTATTTGACTCTAATGTGCAGTGTTCATCTCTGTTTCTTAGCTGAAGGGACAAGTGTTGTCCAAAAACTCATCTGTAGTCATTTGGCCATAAATGTGCCTTTGGCCAAGGCACATGGAACACTGTACCTTCCCACTGAAGTGATACCTATTTATCTACTTGCAATTGCATGCTTTTGACTGCCTAGGTTGGCAGGAGCTGGAGCAGGAACAGGAGCTCATCCCATCACATGGTACTTGGGTCTTGAACTGCAAGCCTTCCAGTTGATATGTCCAGTGCCTTAACCGCTAGGCCACCACGCCCTCCCAGTCCTGACACTCTTGAAATAAAATTAATGATTAAATAAATATTTATTTTATAAATATATAAATAAATAATTTATTTTAATTATTCTCCCTCATGCCTTTTGCTAATAAGAAATGCTTAGTAATATTTCAGTTCTGGAATAGAAACCTAACAAGATATTATATGGAGTGTTTTGGATATATTACATACACAGTTTGAAAGCAATGAATCTTAGTGTGCTACCCAACAATAAACATAGGGTACTCATTGAGTATTGTTCTGTTTAGTAAGTTCTTTTAGAAATTATTTTTCTTTTTCCTCTTAGACAATGTCCAAGAATAAAACAGATACTTTGGATTCTGTGCCAGCAACTATCTTGGCAATGGAAGGTAGGTTAAAAATTAAGATGATTTTTACTACACGATTTGTACTACACGTTTTATATATGTACTACTCTGCCTTTTTCCATGCGTATTACTACATTCAATCTATTTACTCACAATTCTTTTTCAAGTGTATTTTTCCTACTCAGCCAAATATACAAGTAAATCATTTATAATTTTCCGGAATTTATGAGAATAGAAATAAGATGTGTTTATTCTCTACTACATCATGTTTTAAGTTGTAACAGTTCTCAGCTGAGTAGAAATACTACAATTTCATAAAGAAGACTGTTCAGCCCCACTTCTCTCTTTAGAATATTGCAAATAGATCTGGTTTTCCACCATAAATCTCTGCCCCAGCTATTCTGTATATTTAAAATTGCCTCCCCAAATCTGCATACAATTATTTATTGTTAAAATTCTTCCTTTTCAAAATATCTCCTTTTTCCTAGTAGTTGGCAGCCAGTGGCTTGCAGGATGCATGCTGCTCTATAGCATTCCTTTTGCTATCCTAGATAGATGGGCCGCAAATTTCCATGGAATTGGTGGTGGTTTAAGGGCTATTGCAGGTACCAACCCTTACTGTTTAAGTCATTTCATCGTAAATTAGGCTACTTCCCATTTTGAAGACAAAATTTTCTTGTGGCTACAAGAAAATGCCTTTCCTGCTCTACCATGATCTACAGGGCAGTGTCTGCAGAAGGACTTTTCTAGCTATGAAATAACTACTGCAGGATCTTACAAAAGCTTCTTGACAATCTCAAGAGGTTTTGTGATGATTGCAAAATGACAAGCAGTAATTTAGCTGTTTTCCTATAACTATGAGAAATTGGAAGGACAAATTGTGAAGTTTGTGACAGTGAGGAGGAGGAGAAACATCAAATCAATAACTAAGGCAACTCAAAATTTGCATTTGAACCCCAGCTCATTCCTTTTTTTTAATTAAATTTTATTGAGTTTTAAAAACAGACAATAACAAAACATATATGACATATACAAATATACATATGTATACAGCTCTTAAGCTGATTCTCACTTGCGATTTTAAACAGCAGATTGTTTATAGTTCATGTCTTCATCTATATATTCTTATATATAACATTTTACTATTTTATCCTTCCATTCCTTCAATCCTTTTCCCTCTATTCCTCTATCTTCAGATTCCTTTATTATATACATGTTTTATT
>JANHJO010008987.1:196136-206320 GCA_032468235.1 Pseudoxyrhopus heterurus | reverse complement strand
CGAACTGCTAGGTTGGCAGAAGCTGGGACAAGTAACGGGAGCTCACTCCGTTATGTGGCGCTAGGGATTCGAACTGCTGAACTGCCAACCTTTCTGATCGACAAGCTCAGCATCTTAGCCGCTGAGCCACTGTGTCCCTGTGTCACTTAGTAACTCCCTAGAAAAAGCCTCACTAAAATTATTAATTCTACACTCCAAAACTGTTAGCCTTATAAGGTAGACCAGACAGGAAGCACAACCAAGTGCTTAATTAAACATTCTTCTATGGTTTATTTATTTATTTATTTATTTTAATGAGATTTCTATACCGCCCTCTCCCGAGGGACTCAGGTTACATTAACAGAACCTTGCAAGTCCAACAGTACTTCTCTTCCCACATTCCTTTTACAGAGCCAAAACTAGGATCTCTTCGGAGCCTGTGACTCCACCCAGAGTATTGCTGTGGGCTCAGCTGTCTTTTATTTGGTTGTGTCACTTTGTCCTGTTTCCCAAGGTCATTCCCACATACCATTACCAAATCAGCTTTGCAGGCTAGAATTTAGGGCAGTTGGAGTCTAATACATCTGGAGGAGACCATGTTTGGGAAGGGTGCTCCTGACAAAGAGCAGGTCATTAATTTATGAAATGCATAGCATTATTACAGGGTTTTTATTTCTTTATTTGTATCTTGCCTTTATTATTTTACACATAACTCAAGGCAGTGAATATATCCAATAGATCTTCCTCTTCCTATTTTCCCCACAAACCTGTGAGGTGGTTTGAGTTGAGAGGAGTGACTGGCCTAAAGTCACCCAGGTGGCTTTCATGGCTAAGGCAGGATTTGATCTCACTTCCTAACCTGGTGGGGTTTTCTGCAGCAAAAAATTGCTTGGATATACATATTGTGTGCAGAAACATTACTTTTAATCTTTGATCTCTCTCCAAAAAGCAGATGGAAGCAGAATTTCTTTCCTCTGAAAGGCATGTTTTTTTCATCAGCCTCCTAAATCATTGTTTCCATCTTAATGTTATATGTAAACTATATCAATGTGATTCAACAAAGCATCAGTGTAGCTCTCTGGTACTCTGTGGGCTTGGTTGTTTCCTTGCAGATGTTTCATTATTCATACTAGATAACAGCATCATGTCACCTAGTTTGGGTAATGAAACGTCTTCAAGAAAACAACCAAGCTCCGAGAGCACCAGAGACCCCTTATTTCAGCCCTGAGCTACAAATACGCTCCTTTATTGAAACCATGGCTTCATGTCATGTATGCATTGCATTACCTAAGTAAAAGGGAATCATTCTTTGTTCTGACAGCTGTTTTGCTACACTTAAAAGAATTATCCCAATGTGACTGATGAGGGAAAAGTTTGCACTAAAAGGGAAATACAACATTGTAATTTAGTTTGAAATCGTAATCACAATCTGACTTGTTACCAAAACCCTTCTCTGCATCCTAGTTGTTACTGCCAAGGGAAGCTTAAAAAAAGCTTTACATAAAGAACAGTCATTGTTTGGAGGATAGTTAGGAAGAAGAATCAACAATGTCAGAAGTAAAAAAGAGTGGGGGGGGGAAACAAAGATTGCCTCCCTCCTTTTAAATTAGCTTCACCTATTTGGGATTCTGCAATGTTGGTTGTCTTGCGATCACAAAGCGAAGAAATTGGAAGTCCCATTTCAGCCTCCTTGTCTCCCTAGCATTGGAGGAAGGAATTCACAGAAGCATGAGCTATTTTGAACAAGTGATGCTTTAAAGATGCTATGCTATGAAAACAGTTAAAAACAGTATTTTGAAAATGCTCTTTCTAAAACAAGAGGAAGAAAGAGACATACATTTTAGCAAAAATACCAAGAGCCACACAAGGTATCAGAAGATTTTAGCCTGCAATGTCTTTCCATCAGTGAAATCAACACTGTAAATATGCTAAACTACCCCTCTCCCCTGCCTTTTTTCCATATGTTCCATAGCAAAGTTGGGGATGAGGAGGAGACCAAAGTCCCTTAAAAACATTTAAGAAGCTGCAGACAGGTACTAAATTTACATTCTGTGTACTCTGAATCAGCCTTTTGCCTTTGAATCTGAATTATTGCACAGACGTATAATATATGCTTAGACTTTTAAATACAGCACCTGTTCAAAGAATTCTTCCAGTAGTGCTTCTGACCATCGATGGTGCAGTTCCCAAGGCTTTGCTGGATGGCTGATGTCAGCTATGTGTACCAGAAAAGACATGATTTTATCCTTGTGTGTCCTGTCAAATTAAGATCATTCTGATCACCAGACAAAAAAGGTACCACTTTTTTTTTTTAGCCAGAAAAAACTTTAGAACTTTTAGCTACTCTCCATGCTCCCCTCCTGCTCCCTATGCAGAGTGAGGGCAGCTTCTCTTTCCAACACAACTAACCTGTCAGCTAGCTGGAGACACTGCAGAATATGTTTCATGATTTTCATCTGCTGGAAATGATGTGACATATCTGTAGATAAAACTATATTAATAACCATGCGACGCAATTCCCTGAAAGCAGACAGAGGAACATTTTATTCTAGGTGTTGTCAAAATAAGAATGTCCAGATATTACCAAGCCCTAAAAGGCACTTTATCCTATCTTCTACTTGGGAAAAACAATTTGCAGGCACTTGCTGCGAAGTATGGCTTTGGGTTTTTTTGTTTTTTTAATCTATTTCCATCTGTGTAAGCCATTCACTGGATGCCTTCACTACTTGTTCTAAATTGTTCTGCTTCAGTGAGGTTTGCATGGGAAGAAGTCCCTGGGCCATCTCCAAATGTGAACAAATTAACTTCCACATTTGGATTTCTGAGAAATGTTTCAAATAGTCATCACATTCCCAACATGAAAGAAGCAGGGAAACAACTTTAGGGTAAATTCAAAGGGTTATTGAAAATCATTGGTATTTTACACCGTAGCAACTTAGACAATTTGACTACAGGTAGTCCTCAACTTACAAGCTTAAAATTTCTGTTGCTAAGTGAGACAGTAGTTAAAATGAATTTTGTCCCATTTTACAACCTTTCTTGCCACAGTTGTTCAGTGAATCACTGCAGTTAGTTACTAAGTTAGCAACATGGTTGTTAAGTGAATCCGGCTTTCCCATTGACTTTGCTTGTCAGAAAAAGGGGATCCCATGGGATCTCCAGGACATTGCAACTGTCATAAATACAAGTCAGTTGCCAAGCATCTGAATGTTGATCACGTGACCATGGGGATGCTGCAATGGTGGAAAGGGTGAAAATGGTCACAAGTCACTTTTTTCAGTGTCATTGTAACTTTGAATATTTACTAATGAACTGTTTAAGTCGAGGACTACCTGTATTTCACTTTTTTGCAAGTGCTTCGCTAAGAAACAAGGGTGCCCCACTCTTGTGGCCTTCTAAAAATAGGCAGAAAAATAGCTCTTCCCGAAGGCCTTCAGAAATTAATGGCAACTAATGCTGCCATATCAAATACCAAATTATTTTATTTTAACTATTATAATTAATACATTATTATTACTACTGTTATTAATCTTAGCATTTAAACTGTGCATTAGGTGATGGATCTTATGATTTCATCAATTTTCTGATTTACTATGATAGTTGTAAATCTGAAAACAAGAAGTATTATTTTATTTACGATATCTATAGGCCGCCCCACTCCCGAAGGAAGTAAATAAAATGGTAAAATGGTAAAACCTTCATAGCAGCTTTGCAAGTGAATCCATAGCCCATATTTGCTTGGCCACCTGTCTAATGTACAGGCTATGGCTGTCATATATGACAAGGAGACATATGTGGAAGTTTTAATGTAGTTCCTTAAAGACAATTCTGAAAGCAAAAGAAAGAACACCAAATCCAAAAGGAACTGGCAATTAATATATTTTGAAACAGCTTAGCTACATATCAATATATAGCCTCACCTCCACTCATCTTTGGTTAAGTTGCCTAAGATATTTGTATCTCTGTCTTCTAGCAGGCGGAAAGCAGCACTCAGGTGATGGTTTTCAAGAACTGATCTATCATTATACAAAAGAGCAGTTTTTGACCTAGTGTAGAAGTCCAAAGAATGTTTGTGTTAAATTGATGGAGATAGATAGATAGATAGATAGATAGATAGATAGATAGATAGATAGATAGATAGATAGATAGATAGATCAGACAGAGAGACAGACAGACAGACAGACCCTTTATGTTTACTTTTTAGAATAATAGTTTCATAAATGTCTTATCTGAATAGAGGTTATTTAGCAGCAACTTTATGGCTGGGTGAGAGAGAACTATGGGTCTTGGTCCCCTTGCATCTGTACAACATTTTAAGAGAGATTAAAAAATGGAGTCTTGAAAGCAAATGAAGTAGATTATATTGTATTTTTATCAAAAAAAGAATTATTAGTGGAAACCTCAAACAGTTGAGAAACATATTGTCAGCCAGCAGTCTGTCAACAGTGAAGTTCACTGTCATGAAATACAGGGGGTAGTGGAATGAATGCTTTGGGCTTCAGCTACTCTACAACTACCATTAATGGGAAATAAATCAAACACTAAATCATATTAGCTCCTATACTTCTATGGCTGGATGATATCAGCTGTAGGAACTGGGGAGTGAAAGTTTCATCTAAAGCTTTGAGTCATCATACACCTACCTGTTTGTTAGTCCTTGTCTCAGAAAGAGTAATAATTCCCTATCTAAGAGGAAGACACAGGCAGGGACTGCTTGATTTGCTGAACTTAAGTACACATACTTTGTGTCAGCCATAATTCATTAAGCCACTCAATCTTTCCATTTTGGCAACAAGTAGAATAGGACAGATGCTTTACCTTGTCTCTATGTGGAAGTGGTTTGTGGTTCCAGTGTGCTCATAATCATGGATAATGCTGCTAAAAAAAATAGCTAAGATCTCCAGGTCAGTGAACCATTGCTAGTGGAAAGAATTAGAAGCCCATGATGTTCCTTAATGCAATAAAATACAAAGTATACAGTATTTGTAAATACTATCTCTTAGTTTACAAAATAGATGGGGAGTGGGAGGAAAGGACTTTCACTAAAACAAACGTCCTCTCATAGGCAATAAATGGCAGCTTCAGGTGGACATTAAGTGGGTTATTAAGTACTTTAGCTTGTGCCAGGATCCAATGACTTCCTCCTTCTGCATCTCCATATGTAAGATTCTCTGATAAACATAGATATACCAGCACAAACTACAGTAATTCAAAAATCATTGCAATGTGCACTATGATGTCAAATGGTGATGAATGTTGGAAACTATGTTAGCAACGTCTGTTGAACCACATGCTTTACTCATTTTTATGCAATAAAAGTAAATGGCTTGTTGTACATTTGGTTAGAATGCCCATCCTGATAACTTTAGCAAATTTATTAGTTCACAACTTTCTCTGGGAGGCACAGAGGGAAAATGAAAAGACAGTAAGTCAGAAGTCCCTCTGCCAGGTTCCAGACGATCTTTACCCCACCAATGAAGGTTTCATCTGAAACTTCTTCCTTTTATGTCAGGCATCCAAGATACTCTTGAGGTTTAGAAGTATGGGCTTCCACATCAGAAACAGATGGAGAACTTACTGAGTTTGGAAGAGGTATGAAGGAAAATACTGGACATGACTGAAATACAGTGTCCAGCAGCTATAGGAAATGGAAAGGGGAACTTAAAAACCAATAAAAGCACTAATTTGCTAATTTTATCTGATCAAAGTATCACAGATTTGCTTGCCTTTATAGCACTCCAATGGTGCTTCATTGTTCATGTGTAAAATGCAATTTGGTTCCATTACGGTATTTTTTTTTTCTAAAGGGACGCGATGGCTCAGTGGCTAAGATGCTGAGCTTGTTAATCAGAAAGGTTGACAGTTCAGCGGTTCAAATCCCTAGCGCCACATAATGGAGTGAGCTCCCATTACTTGTCCCAACTTCTGCCAACCTAGCAGTTCGAAAGCATGTAAAAAATGCAAGTAGAAAAATAGGGACCACCCTTGGTGGGAAGGTAACAGCGTCCCGTGCACCTTCGGCATTTAGTCATGCCAGCCACATGACCACGGAGACGTCTTCGAACAGCGCTGTCTCTTTGGCTTTGAAATGGAGATTCACCGCCCCCTAGAGTTGGGAATGACTAGCACATATGTGCGAGGGGAACCTTTACCTTTACCTAGTGTTTGCTGGACATCTAAAGGCTTTTAGGGTTAGCCAACTATTGTCCATTCCCCATGGAGAACTGCTAAATAGAGCCCAGGGCAACTACTCTTGTCTGGGCATAGGAAAGGCAACCGATGATATTCTGAGGCCAACTGTCTCTGAATTGTAATGGACCGTGTGGGTGACCTTGAAGAGAGAAGAGATGCTGTCTAGGAAACAGCCAGAGAAGAGGGGCAGGAACCCACAACTGCTTAATGGTTAGAGGAAGAAACTAAGAAAGGATCCACCCGAATGGATCAAGCAGTTAAAAAGGGCAGTGGAAAGTTTTGTTTTGTTTTTTTACTTTCAGACTGTTCATGTAACTTTACAACAAAGTGATTTAGCTCTTCTAGTCATGTTGCCTGTCTGTTTACCCTGAAAGCCCAACAAGATGGAGCAATAACTGCGTGTAACTTTTTTAAAGTTCTTCCAAAAATCTCAAGAGGACACCCATTAATCTTTTTCGCCCCCTTCCTGGTGTTTTCCTGGCGTAAGCTACAACGATTTGATTAACCCCATGTCAGCATTCAAGCTTTATAGAAGCACCCAAGACAGTCTAAGTGAGCCGCTAAATTGCACCAAAGAATTTCTAGGTGGGCTGAAAGCTTGCTCCCCCACATAATAACAGCCCACTCCTTTCTTCAAAAAGTTCAAAACTTGCTTTCCAAATTCTGTATTCTGATCCTTTATTCAGAGCCTGTTCTCTGAACAAGAGGTAATGTTCTGTGCTTATAAATATTCATGGACCTCCCATATATACTATACCTATTTACTACCAGGTGGGAACAACTTAAGCCTGCAAGAGAAAGCAAGCATTGTGGATGCCAACTTATCGGAGAAAGAAATCTGTTCCAGCTCTTCATTCTTAAAACCCTCAATAGCAAACTTTAAATCTGCAAGGCGGGAGAAATTGTCTGGTGCATACAACATTGGGGGGGAAATTAGAAGACCAAATAGCCTTCTGTTTAATAATTCATGTTTCAGCGACCAAGAGCAATATATTTGAATAATATTCCTTGTGTTAGCATTGCGTACCCTTAAGCTAATTATAGCACACTTATCAACAAAAACATCCTCTGTTAAGAAAAAGGAATTTACGAAGGGAAGCTCTTTTGTGACCAGAATTTAGTATTTTATTTCCCTGAAGGCCAACCAGGTGCCTCCTAGCCATAATATTGAAGGACACATAGCCTCTAAATGTAGAATGCTACTTAGTAAATGTATGCGCCAATCAACAGGCAAGAACTCTCACTGGAAAATGTCTTTATCAGTGCATTTGTGTGACCTAAACACCTCCTCACCAGCAATCAACACCCAGTTGTGATGAGATGAATGCCAAGATTAACACTAGGCCAACTACCAAGACGCAAATGAGAGCCCAATCAATGAAACGCCACCGTCTACTGCCACCAACAGAGCAATCCACTAGTATGTAAAATGAGAGCAAACCCTACTCTTTTCTAGCACTGATGATGTTACCTAGTTGGGTCATGAACATCTACAAGAAAACAACCAAGCTCAGAGAGCACTGAGGACCCCATCCTCTCTCTCCCTCCTCCTCCTCCTCTCCACAAACCCCTCTCCCTTCTAGCACTGATGATGTTACCTAGTTGGGTCATAAAACATCTGCAGGAAAACAACGAAGCTCAGAGAGCATCAAGAACTCCACAGTTCTGGGGCTGCTCCTGCTGCCTCTTCCATCTGAAAGTCAAATCTTTACTGGCTACTCCAACCCTTACAATGAACTTTCAGACATGCAGTAAAAAATGCTAAATAATGGAGCAGACAGCAAGAACATTCAGCACTGAAGGCAGGCCATCTCCGAGGAGTATTTTAAGTCTTACCTGGCAGTAGAAAGCAAGCAAGCCAGAGACATGATGGACGCTATTTGCAAGACATTAAAAATAGATTGTTTCAAAATAACTCTGACATGATGACTGCTTTATGATGTGTGTGTGTGTATGTATACATATACATATGCATATATATATATACACACACACACACACATATACATACATACACTGTCCGGACACAGGATTATTTTCTGAAAGAGCCACATTTAGAACTAAAAATTTACTCCTTTTCCCAACAGGCTGGAAATGTTTGCATTTCTTCGGAAAATAATTTACAAAAAGCGTCATGCTGTATGCCATGAAATAAAATATCTCTTCTAGAAAGTCCCTCTTTCTGTTGATCTGTTGCTAAGCATTTTGCTGTGTTGCTTCGCCGGTCAGATTTCTCTTCAATTCCTCTGGCCTTTGTAGAACGTACAAGTGTTCATTTGTTCAGGAAATCCATATATACAAATATTCTGTTGTCGGCAATAAAATACAGAGGGGTTTTTTTTTTTTCTTTCCCCTGATCTGCACCTCTTTTGCAGAAACATAAATTTTTGTGTTGGCTGAACAACGTGGAAAAACTCTCGCTTGGGACAGCGAAACTGGAAGACAAATACTTTAAACAAAGGATGTAAAGGGAATCATTATTTATTCCAAGGTTACGGAAAAAAGTATATCTTGGTTTTCTTTCACCCTGTAGCAGTGTTTCTCAACCTTGGGAGCTTGAAGATGTGCGGACTTCAGCTCCCAGAATTCCCCAGCAAAACACTGCTGTAATACAACATATTTTTTTTCTCAGCGATGTCCATAATAAATCGCTGCTCCCTTCCATTTTCATTTCCTCTGCCCACTACACCTTGGTTTGTATTTTGCCACTTTGCAAAGCCGGATGTTGTTTGTACAGGTGCCTTTACCTTTACTCTTGGAGAGAGGAGGGGGGTTAAATTGATTGAAAAGAATTGCATCCTATTTAAAGCATTTGAGCCTTTAAAGGGGGAGCTGTGTATTTGCTCTCTAAACTGGCTTCAGAAAACCATTTGAACCAGAGATTAAAGAAGCTGCTGGACAGAGAGATAAAAGATTGGGGGGCTTAATAATCATGTTGTAAGGGGGTTTTGATAAGGTTTTCCAACAGCTGGCTAACTAATTTTATTGACCGATCGATCGGTTTATGTGTATAGCATTTCTAGGCTGTTCCACTCCCAATGCGGTTTTATCACTAGATTGTATACAAGAAGTTTCACCTGCTCAATTTAGGGGAAAGGTAGTAAATTCATTAAAATGGAACTTTAATGCTTTTTTTTTTTGAGTTTTAATGGTTTTTTACCATTTTTGTTTTTTTTTATTTTAAAAAGTTTTTACGATTTTAATCGTAATAGATGATTCTGAATTGGGAATCCCCGGAGTCGTTTGTTGAGATGGACAGCTACAGAAATCAAATAAATAAACTTTTGAAATAAGAGATATAGATACTCCTGCCTCGTACAGCAACCGTTTGCAGCTACAGCGGTGATGATCTTAGGACCAAACCTCACATTTGTGACTCTCCCAGGTCTATAAAGCAAAGGAAAGGTGGGGTAAAGTTGTAAGCACCGTCGAGGTTTCATTTAGTGACTGCTTTGTTTAACATCTGAAAAGCCGGTCCCGTTTGTGGTTATTAAATGAGTACTACCAGTACCTGTATATCTACGAAGCTACAAACTGGCTTATGTGGACATAAAAAGGTGAACTGGAACAGAAAGCAGCTGAAAGATCAGACGTCTGGTTCTCCCAATTTAGCATTCAGATTTGACTTGCAAATCAGGAAAGGCAATTGCCCGAGTTATCGAAAATGGCTTCAAGGCAGACATGTAGCCGAGCGAGGCCTCAAAATAACTCTAGGGGAGACTTTGTGCAAATTGGATTAAGTGCTATTTTCATTAAAAAGTCGGCTCTGTATTATGGTGGCAAATTAAACTGTGAGGAAGATCAGGTAGGAACAGAGTGGGAGTGGGCTGGGACAGACCAAGGCTACAGAGATATATTAACAAGGGTGCAATTGCTGAGCTCCAGATCTAAGATGTAGGTCAGTGAGATTTGCAGAACTTCATCAAGGATAGATTGTTGTTGTTGTTGTTAGTTGTGAAGTCGTGTCCGACCCATCGCGACCCCATGGACAACGTTCCTCCAGGCCTTCCTGT
>JANHJO010008987.1:181083-191572 GCA_032468235.1 Pseudoxyrhopus heterurus | reverse complement strand
GTCTTTCTTCCCACTTGGAGCAGAACCCAAAAGGATATTTCTTCCAAGTATGAATAGACATTTAAAAAAAAACGGAGTACCTGATATCCACCCAGGTAATTTAGGAAAATTTCAGCCAATGCAGAATGCGAAAAAGTTCTCCAATTAATAGTGTGAAGAAGTCACAATAAGACCCAATTCTCAGAATTAAAACAAAAACAAAAATGCTTCCCAAAACAAGAGATTACAGAGGCTGATCTAAAAGAGCTACTTCTCTGTTAATGGGAAAGTTTTGTCATTGTCCTTGTTGCTCTGACCTCCTGTTTGCATTCTCAACAGGCCACTCAAAGATAGTAAAGCTGCTTGTGGAACACGGTGCTCGCTTGGTTTTGCGAACTGAGGCAGGTTGGACTCCAGTTCATTTTGCTGCAGAATCAGGGCAGCTGGGTGTGTTGAGAACACTGCACTCCTTGCACGCACCGATGGATGCCCCAGATCTCTATGGAGATGTCCCAAGAAGAATTGCAGAAATCTATGGGCACAAAGCCTGCGTCAAATTCTTAGAAATGTAAGCATGATATTGGCAAAAGAATTCAGGCAGGTGACCTTGTAACTTTCCTAATGCTAGTTTGTGATGGAGCAAAGGGGCTTACTTCAGTCCCAGAGTTAGAGGGGAATATTTTCTCAGTGCCATTGTAGCTTGGAACAGTCACTAAACGAGTGGTTTGAAGTAAGGAGTACCTGTAGGCCTTTTTATGTCATTCTTTCCCCCTCCCCCCCCAAGCCCCTCTTCCTCATCTTGAACACCTTCCTGTCTGATGCATCCTCTCCACGTCCTCCGTTCTGCAAGGAACTCTGCATAGCTGTAAAATCCACAACTCTGTTCAAGGAAGTAAAATATAAAAGTAAAATATAACCCAGTTGGATTGAGGATAGTAATTGTAGTAGCAAATCTTTATAAAAGTGAAGTGCCTCCTGCTTTCTCTTTGCCTAAATAAGTATTCGGTGAAGTTGCCTTCATTGGTGTTAAAATGATATTTCTCTGTAGAACTGAACTGCAGTAATGCTAAAGCATCCATGTGTATTTAAGGAATTTCCCCATATTTTATTGCATTAGTGTCCTCTAGGCTTTGAGAAAGCAAAGCCAAAGCTGTTTTGTTTTTAATTAATTTTAGAACTGAGGTCAGGAGGGAGCTTATGGTCAACGTGGATGCAAATGGAAAGAGTCCCTTTCAAGTCGTGATCTGCCATTGGTAGCAGCTTATCCAAAACTGTTTCCTCTTTCCTTTTGATCTAGAGCTGAAATGGAATACAGGGCATATTGCCAGATGGCAAAATCAAACGGAATCCAACTGGATGAGAAGGATGAAGCTTGGGAGCTTAAGAAGGAAGAACTTTTGAAAAGTAAACCCGTCTCTCCAAAGAAACGTATGAAGCACAAGATGCACAGAAAGGATGGTGTGCAATTTCCTTCAAGAAAACAATGAGAAGAATGGTATATTTCAGAAAAGCTAGACAAGAGGGTCTCAGCTACCTTAACTTTCTAGTCGTTGCAACTCATCTATTTCATTTACTATTTTTCTTATTTTGAACTAGTTCAGGGGTGTCAAACTCATGTCATCATGGGAGTGTCACATGACATATCTGGACTTTTTCCCCCCTTCGTTAAACCAGGCATGGGTGTAGCCAGGGCATGACACATCCAGCCTGCGGGCCAGGAGTTTGACAGCGCTGAACTAGTCACCATCTCAGTTTAAAAAAAATTTTTAAGCATGCATGAAAAAATAATTTTAAATGCATTTTGCCTGATTTTTCACACTTTTGTATAATATATTCATATTTTTAAGCTTTCCTCTAATTTAATAAAGGTTTGTGTTTTATGACACTAATCAATCTAATGCATGCAGTCAAAGATCAGTTTTGTTGCTTAAGATTTACATACTATATTTACTTATTTTAATGTTACTTCTAATATATGTGAGCTTTATTTTTCCTTTCTTCTTTCCCTCTATGCTTTAATGGTTCTAAAGTTCATCTAATATTTGTTTTGGTATTATCATTTATTACTGCTGATCTCACGCTAGTCACCTTTGAGATTACTTTATGCTTCATTAATTAATATTTCTGAACAGTCTTTTGATGGGGATCAAATCTGGGAATGCTTTAAAGTCAGTAACCATACAGGAAACAATTATTTAAGAAAGCAATAGATTGTAGCAATTAAGCACAACTTAACTGTAAGCATTTAGTTTTTACTATCTCATGCTTTGGCATATTTGGAGAATTAACTGATTATACAAAAAATAAAGCTTTGGTCTATTAATAACATTAAAAGTACCAATCACAATCTTCTCAATAGTGATTGGATCTATTTGTATTGTCAAACATAAATTGTTTGACACCTTGTTTTTATTTCTAGATTGATGATAAAAATAACTGTCCAACACAATTCTTTAGTATGTTTATTTTATTTTTTTATTTTATGTTTCACTATCTTTTTATCCTTTTAATAAAACATCATAATGAACCTTCTTTTTAAGTGCAGCACTGTTAGAAAAACAGGTACATGAACTATACAGACTTTCCCAGAGGGGGAAAAAATAACATCTGGCCTTAAATTGAAAAAATCTGTAACTACATTCCTATAAATGCAATTCTCAAATAAATGTAAAAATCAAAATTGGAGTCCTTTTATCCACTATTTTTCTTTATCACCTTTCAAGCTTCACCTCTATATAACATACGAAGTGAAGGACAGAATTAATCACTTCTTCACCAGCATAGTACTGTTTTAATTCCAGATGTTTCCAGATCAAATTATTACCTCGTACTGAAAAAGATGTATATATAAAAGGGGGGCAGGTGGGTGTTCAAGGCTGTTTTGCAGTTCTCTCCAGAAATATAGTATGCTTATAAAAAGGAGCACAACAAAAGTAATGAATTCTGTGATCATCAGAGATGGGTACGTCTCCATAGAGAAAAAAAAAGGAAAAAAAGTGTGATGGATGCTTTAACTATAAAGGTTGTCACTGACTGTTGCAGAATAGATAGAAATTGAACAGGTTTATACATCAGCAGGGTTTTTCTGAGACCTGAAGGCCACAGTGGCTTCCCTAGACATTCCCATGCATATAAAAAAAAGAAAGGGGAAGTGGTGTATCAAGGACAGAAACTAGGAGCAGGCAGAACATGTAACTGAAGATTCTGGTCTTAGGTGCTGTCAGTTAGTCTTGGTACAGTAGAGTATTCATGGGAAGCAGATAAGTTCTAAGCCACACATTAGAGGCTGGATTGACAGCTTTCTATGTTTGACATGAATGAATGAAAGGTTTAGCTGGAGGGGACGGGTGGGGGGTACCAAACACCAGTTTATAGGAAGTAATGCCTTGTCAAAAATCCTCACTGGGGCATAAGACCAGGTAACAGCCTAGCTTGATGCCTTAACTGCTAGACCAATGACAACCTGACCAGCTAAGAATTCCAAGCATCTTATGGTTAACCATAAAGGACAGATTGTTGTTGGAACTTTGCCTCTTTGCCTGCCTTTTTTGGGGGGTGGCGGGCAGGGTATTATTTATGATGGTAACAGGTTTCACACAACCTTGCTTTTTTCACTATGGAAATAAATTATTGCATTGCATATTACCTTGTATTTCCTTACTTGCCTATATGTATGTATGTATTCAATTTATCGCATATTGCCCAACTCAGTTCGGTATCCATCACACTCATTTCTCCCATTTCCCCCTCAATCTAATGAAATGCACTAAATAAAGGAATGGCTGAGCCAAGGTTATCCACTGGATTTCAGCTGAGGTCGGATTAGAACACGGCTCTTTCCAACTCTATTCCAACAGCTCCTACAACAAAACCTAGAAATACTTGTGGGTTAACAATCAAGTAAGAATTGCCACTTCATAACATCCTTCTGGCATTCACTGACTATTGGTGTAAATTGCTTTTTTCTTTTCATTACTAAGTGAAACAGAGAATAAACTTTACTTATTTTAAGAGAAATTGCCTCAAGTGAACATCAGCTTTGGATGACTGTACATTTCTCCCTTCTTGCTTTTGTAAAATCAACCAAATCTTCATTATTTGTCCTGATCCTACATTTCAGCATGATTCTTCTGAGCTTGAGTTTGATTTGGTGTCTCAGATTAGGTAGAGGGGATATATATTGGGTAGATTGCTTACACATAGAGTCAAAAGAAACCCATCATGAGTCTGTGGATAGTAACTCTGATTATTTTGCTCTCACCCAAAGACATGATATGCTAACCATAAGCATCCAGGTTGCATTTAGTTTCCTCTTAAGAATGTGAATAACTAAGATCACAATACGGAAGGTGACTGAGGGATCCTCCATCTCCTGCCATCGAATGAGTTGCTACATAGCTTAGGACACTGCATCCAGCTTTGATCAACACGATACAAAAAAGATGTTGAGACTCTAGAACGAGTGAAGAGAACAGCAACAAAGATGATTATGGGACTGGAAATTAAACCATATGATGAACAGTTGTGGGAATTTGGTATTTCTAATCTAATGAAGAGAAACACTAGAGGTGACATGATAGCAGTCTTTCAATATTTGAATAAGGGATTGACTTATTCTCCAAAGCACCTGAGGGCAAGACAAGATGTAATGGATGAAAGCTTAACAAAGAGAGATCCAACCTAGAACTAAGGAGAAGTTGTTTAACAGTGAGAACAATTAACTAGTAGAACAGCTTGCCTCTAGAATTTGCCTCTCACTGGAGCTTATGAAGAAGAGATTGGACCGCCATTTGGCCAGAATTGTATAGGGACTCTTGCTTGAGCAGAGGGTTGAACTAGAAGACCTCCAAAGTCTCTTCCATCTCTGTTTTTCCATATTCTATTTCTCCTGTGCTACCAAGAAAGCTGTTGTGGTTTGGTATAGTAACATAATCAAGCTAGAACTTTGCAATGTCTTTAAAAAAAAGTGTCAACTTTAAGATATGTGGACTTCATGTCCCAGAATCTTAATTGGGAATTCTGGGACTTGAAGTCCACACTTCCTAAGATTGGCAAGTTTGAGGAAAACTGCTCTGTTGATAAAATAACCACATCGCATGGCTGACTCATATTCAATTTTAATTAATTACTGTCTCAGTAACTTTTTACACATGCTTGCCAAGCCAGATAAGTTCCATTCTATATCCATATCATTCTATAATCATTTGAATTCTGTTTCCTGCTTGTATACAGTATATTTGCTTTAATCATTGTTCAATTTATCATAATTGTCGAACCTATCAAGATTGTTTTGAATCTTATTTCTGTCTTCTGGGATACAGGGAATAGTGTCCCACCTGTTTTGTGTCATCAACAAGAGTGATAAGCCTTCTCATGTATCATTAATAAAAATGTTGAAAAATGCAAGTCTATGGAGATCCTCAATCATCCAGGTCATGGTTGTCCCAAAGGTGCTTTTCAAAAGGCAACTGGACTTTCTTGGGGGGTTTTTTCCCCTTGAAAACATTTCACTTCTCATCCAAGAAACTTTTTCAGAGAACTGAATTGAAGAAGCTTCTTGGATGAAAAGGAAATGTTTTCAAGGAAAAAACCCAAGAAAGTCTAGTTGTCTTTTCAAAAGCACATTTGGGAATGTAAGACTAAGAGTAAATTCAATATTGCCCTCCAATTTGGTGAGGAATCATTGATAAACCTAGCTTTCAGGACAGTTTAATGATCATTTGATTCAGCTCATACCGGTATTTAGCTTCTTTGCTAATCAAGAATATCACTGAATACTTTGTCAAATAAAACACAGTATATTATGACTGCAACATTCCTTCAATCTACAAAGTAAGTTATCTGGTCAAAATACTGGATAATCTGGAAAGATATGTTCACTTCTAGTATAATAATTGTTATATTATTTTCAATATGCTTACAGATGGCTGCCTTTATGATCTGTTAATTGCTACAAATACAGCTATTAGATTGAATGGCTTACAGTTCCCTAGTTCTTATTTCCTTCTCTTTTGAAAGATAGGGATATTTGCCTATTCCATTCATTTGGCCGTTCATCAGTTCTCTAGGAGTTTCCAGAGATAATTTATAAATATTTGACCAGACCATTTTCTCATTTATTAATACTTCCATGGTTCCATATATCTGGATCTTCTTATATATTTCATTGCCAAAATGAAACAATTTAGGTGGCTCAATAGCACTAACTGCAAGAGAGATATTGGAGTCCTAGTGGACAATTACTTAAATATGAGCCAGCAGTGTGCTGCAGCCACAAAAAGAGCCAATGCAATCCTAGGCTGGATTAACAGAATCAAAATCACATGAAGTGTTAGTAGAAGAAATTATAAGGTCTTGATAAGACCACACTTGGAATACTGCAACCAGTTTTGGTCACACAATATAAAAATGGTGTTGAGACCAAGAGTGCAGAGAAGAGCAACAAAGATGATTAGGGGACTGGAGGCTAAAACATATGAAGAATGGTTGCAGGAATTGAGCTGAAAAGAAGGATTAGGGGCAACATGGTTGGGGTGTTCCGATTGAGGGGTTGCCACAAAGAAGAGAAAGCCAACCTATTTTCCAAAGCACCAGAAGGCAAGACAATAAGCAATGGCTGGAAACTAACCAAGGAGAGAAGCAACCTAGAACTAAGGAGAAATTTCCTGACAGTGAGAACAATAAACCAGTGGAATATCTTGCCTTCAGAAGTTGTGGGTGCTCCATCACTGCAGACTTTTAAAAGAAGACTGGACAGCCATTTGTCTGAAATGATATAGGATCACCTGCTTGAGCAGGGTGTTGGACTAAAAGACCTCCGAGGTCCCTTCCAAAGTCCCTTTATTCTGTTAAATGAACAATACCGTAATCAAGAGACTACCAAACAATCTAACAGTAAAGAAGAGCCTAGTCAAGAAACCACCAAAAACATTTCCACCACCAACAGAACAAGTCAGTAGTATATAAAAAGAGAGAAAACCCCACTCCCTCCTAGCACTGATTATGTCACCTAACTTGATAATGAAAGGTCTGCAAGAAAAAGCACCAAGTTCAGAGAACACCAAGGTCCCCACAGTTCAATCCTGAGCTACAAATATCTCTTCTGTCAGTTTCAGTATGCCCAGGTGGAGGTATTTATAGAGAAAACAAATCTTTATATAAAAGTGTTTTGAAGTATTTATTTCCTACAATTGTACAACTCTGGGATAGAGATGGCCTCATCAAAATCTTTCAAGTTATCTTTAGGTATATGTGTACATGTAGGCATCCTCTGTGTTCTTAAAGCCCCAAATCTTAAAGGGTTTGTCTGGTTCCCCATTCTTTCAGAGGAATGCCCTTGGTGAGTTTCAGCCTGGCTGTTACAGTAACTATCTGACTGACAGGTTGATGGGCTCTTTATTACATTATTATGTCTTAGCCATTGTTCCTCTGAGCTATTGACAAATTACATTTTGTTGATTCAAGAAGTTGATAGGAAGTGTATAAATAAAACAATTGTTTAAATTGATTTCCTTCTCAAGAGTATAATTAGGAAACAATAAGATGAATTAAATATTAGTCTGTAGTTGCTCAATTCTTAATAATTTTCTCTGACACTGCATAAAAAGACCGGAAACTTACACGTTATTTATGCCGTGCCCTCAATCATTCACAGTCACTCCAAAATGTCTTCACCTCGGCTCCTGTGCCTGGCAGCACTCCTGACTGTCTCTTCCACCTTTACGGTATGATACTTTCCTAGATGCTTCCAGATGTGATACAATACTAATTTGTTTTCTTTGCTTCAGTTTCTAAAAATGTCCAATTGCCATTGCAGATCAGGAAGAGAGCAGAACATGAAGGTAAATCAAATGATCTCAAAATGGAATAAGTATCTTTTTCTAAGGTGGGAAGCATACACTCTGAAGTAATTATCTGTAAAGAAGTGCATATATGATAGTAATAATGTATGTATCTATTTATCCAGAAGGCTACTCCTTAGATAAAGGAAAACCTAGGGAAGGCATCCCTGAAATCAATGCAGGTAAGCAAATCCATTGGAGAGAAATATTGTACTGTATATTTATGAATATAAAATTTAAAAATACTTACTTGGGATCCCCTGATATCAATAGAAAAGAGTAGGGCTACAGAACATCAAAACAAAGAACCAATCAAGATAGCGTGTTGGCTTCAGGCATTCTTGATGGTGAGGTCTGGAAGGACTATCTGGTTTGTTGTGAAGCTTTGAGTACTACAGTATTGAATCCAAATAAGTTATGCTACTGCCAAAAAAAGAAAATTAGAAGCACCATAAGAAAATGAGGAAATTGGAAAAGTTTAGTTTGGAGAAGAAAACTTTGAAGGACCTATGAGTGCATTCTTCAAGTTTATGAAGGGATATCACATAGATGAAGACCTGATTTGTTCTCTGAGGACAATTTTGGAGAAACAAAAAAAAATTGACTTGCTTCCTTTATTTCTTGTCTCCCTTCTCCACTGATCATATCTCCCTCATATCATAATTATTTTACTTCATACCCACTAAGGTAGTGGGTATGAAGGAAAATAAGGACTGTTTAAAATAAAGGACCTACATCGGTGTATATCTAATGACATCCAATGTATACTATTCAGTCTGTTGTGTCCAGTAAAAAAAATGTTCAAGCTAAATGTGTATAGGAATGCAGCAAAAATCCAGACTGATTCCCAGGCCTAGACATGGACATGTTAAGTAGTAAACAGGAAAAAAAAATTCTATCAAATGCTGTTTTTTATCTATGTGTCTAACATTTTGAGAACAAAAGCCTATAATAATTTCTTAAATAATGCTTTGCCCTTAACTATTGTTCATTCCAAATTTAGCAACAGGAAAGAAGTTCTTTGAAGGCGACATTATCATGCCGGTACGTAAGGTTAATCTACTTTTTATAAAGAGATTAGAAAATAAACTTTTTAAAAAATATAGTTTAATTTTCTTAACAGCTTGACAGAAACGCGCTGAGGAACGACTCCTATAGATGGAAACTTCCAGTTCCATACAAAATGAGCACCAGTATAGGTAACAAAACATTTTCTATTCTAGAACACTAGATTGATCATTAGTTTGATGGATACAATGGATTAAGCAGTAAATTCCAATAGAGGGCAAATTTAGTGGATCATCTGCCCTCTTCCCCCTGCAACTCCCTAAAAATGTTCCTTCAGAGTTCCCTTCCTTGAGTGCTCACTTCCTCTTGGGCTTCAATTTCAATGTTTCCAGCCAGCTCTTCCATATTTCAGGCTTTTTAGTAAAGACAAACTCTCCTTGAGTCTGACCTGTTAGCTACCTCCATGTAACCTTCCTGACATCAATATAGAAGCAATTTGCTTTCTTCCAGGGTGTTTCTAGTCAAGCCCTGATAGAGTGGAAGGAGCACCGAGTCAGAACGAGGGTTCTAGTTATGAAATACAGTTTTTAGGAAGTCATTTTAAAAAATATTATTTCTGATTTAAAGAGATTTCCTCTTTCCCCCCCTCCCCGCTGTAAGTCATGAATCACAATGGATTGCTAAATCACAGTCAAGGGGCAGTACTGTTGAGTACCAAATACTGTTATTCAAGGACTAAGTAACATACTGCTCCAAAAATAAGTACTCAAGTGAGTAGCTTTGCAAGTCATTTTCTTTATCCCTGCTCCAAATCATTGGTTGGTGCTGTGATGGGTATAAAAAATGAATGACTACTGGGAGAATCCTTCTAGTAGTATTCCATTTTTATCTAATTTATTACTTCTTATATTGTTGTCAAAGTATTGTTGTCAAAGATTTTGTAGGTGGCTATGGTATCCTCAAAGCCATGTAAAATATCTTACATGTTTTATTTAAGAGCAAGTTGTGAATCTCTCATTTGTCTACAGTCTGGATAAGAATATAAAATATGCATTCTTTTCTTTCAGACCTGAATACCAAGGGTGTCATATTGCAAGCATTTGAGATGTTTCGACTCAAGTCTTGCATTGACTTTAAACCCTATGAAGGAGAGAAGTCCTACCTCCAATTTGAAAAGCTGGATGGGTAAATTTATTCAAACAGACAAGCTAATGCTATGATAGAAAGCTGTTGCGTTTAGATAATTATTGCCCATAGTTTAAGCACACAAAATGATACTGTATTCTTTCCCTCGTTCTTTATTGAAACCTAATGTAAAGCACAAACTAGACCGTTTCTCTATCCACCCCCCTCCTTTCTGAAAGAATGTAGACAGATTTTCTGTACATGCCTACAGTTTCCCTATGTATGATTTCTGTACATTCTTCTGTACCATGGTGCATTTTTGCAAAACTCATGAATGTTTGATATACTGTAAGGCTTGTTTATTAAGTTCTGAATATCCCTATGATCTTTTGTCTATTAAGAAGTATGAGAATAGGTATCATCCAAGATTTGCATTTGGATGATATAAAGCAGCATCAGTGTATGTATGTATGTATGTATGTATGTATGTATGTATGTATGTATATATATATATATATATATATATATATATATAT
>JANHJO010008987.1:119998-130838 GCA_032468235.1 Pseudoxyrhopus heterurus | reverse complement strand
GATGAGCAGGAGGAGGACTCCACAACTTCAGTCACACATAAGTAAATATCCGGGCAAAGCCAGGTAATAAGCTAGTACTGTATACAACAGGGGTCCTCAACCTCTGATCAGTGGACTGGCACTGGTCCATGGCATGCCAGTAACTAGGCCGTGCAAACAAGTGAAGTCCCATCCATATAATGGAGGCAGCACATTAAACCATGCCCCCTCCAGTCCACAGAAAAACCTATCTCTACAGAACCAGTCCCTAGTGCCCAACATATACTAAATGTTGACAGAGCACAACCACCACAGTCAGGCCACCCTGTTCAGGAAAGATATGCAGCTGATAAACTAGTTGCAACAGGCTGCATGATACCCAGTGGGCCACCAAGGTTCCTTGTGTCTCAGATGAATGAGGTGAAATCAGGAAAAGAGTATGATCACATACTTGTTCTTTCATAAGCATTTATAGAATCCGGGACTTTACTTAAAGTAGCTTTCAAATGCAAATTCATGAATTTTTCAGCTATGCACCCCAGTACTGAAATTAGTAAACTTCCGGTTTCCATTAGTTCAGGAATAGGAGAATGTGATTGGTCTTGTAGCCTTCACGTAGGCTTCTGATTTGCCAATCTGGAAGGAGAAAGCTAATTCAGAGATATGCTTAATACTGTTCTGTCTCTGGTATTGTCAAAAAGTACCACCTCAGAGTCTTACATTTATTCCTATTTCCATGATTTTTCACATCTTGTACTGAGAAGCACCTCAGTTTAGTATGCAGAATAGCAAAAAGCTATTTCCCTCAAACCCTCAGGAAGTAGACGGAGAACTGCAAAGCTATTACATTTAGGCTTTACGCATCTAAAATGAAAGGCATGCTTCTCAAAAGGAAATAGAAATTTTTTGTGATAAGTCACAATTCCTCTGGTTTTACCTGGCTAACTTCCCAGTGTCTCACACAATATTAACCTTTTAATCCAAATAGTCATATATCTTTATCCAGTTGTTAAACAATTATGCAATTGAATGGATGGTCAGTAAACTATGAAAGTAATAACTGGGTTTCCCGTTCCAGTCATTGTTTTCATTTTTTTCTGCAATAAAAACACGGATAATTTTTATCTAGAATCCAGGTCTGTGCAACTGAATTATTTTACAAGAGTGGAGGAAGGGCACCATATGGCCATCAAAATATGATTAGAAACAATGGTCATTGAACATCAACAAAAGTCTATCTTGGATTCACAGAGACAAGAAGAAACATGCTGTCTGTTTATCTGTCAATCAACATACTCAGTGCAAAGCATCTGGATTTCTGTAACAATATCTAAATCTTTAGATATATTTTGCTGTTTAGGATGAACTTTTTTTTAGTCACCATGTAAATTTTAGTTATTTAATCTACAATTGTATGCATTACTCCAGCTGCATTTTGAAGCATAGTTAATCATTGTGAGTAAGGCCCATTAAAACCAAAGTTTATATCTGAGTAAAATTCCATAAAACTGCACTACTAATGGGGAGGAAATTCCAATTACCTATGAGTAAATTAGTTTGCAACATTCTACAAGAACTACTGATAAGAATTTTTTTTAGAGATCAACACAATCAAAGCAATAATTTCAAAGGCGGTACCAAATACAGTAAAACTTGCAAATACTTTGGAGTTTTAAAACACATGTGCACACAGAGGATAACAAAGTCCCTTTTTAAAAAAAAAATCAGAAGTTGCAACCAGGTTTCAGATTCAAAGAAAGGCTCAAAGATATTACTTTGTTCCTAATCTAACTCTTTTTCTAAAATATCTATATCAGATGACTGATTTCCAATGTAACTTTGATTTTTGGATGTCTTTGGAGAGACATGCTTTACTGATTTGTTCTCAAATGTCAGCTACTTAGCTACCTGCAAACTTGATTTCCTGAGTGAATTGTGCATACCTCCTACAAATCCCTAACCCATTCTTTATTTTCTGCTCAGACTTGTCACATTCTTGTCTGTACTAATCTGAGCAAAGGTACAACAAGAACAAAAACCTGATTGCAACTTTAAATGTCATTTCTTCATAAATTAAATTAAGTACATACACAAATTCTATACTTATGTTCTTACCTGCCAGCTTGTCTTGAACAGTTCTGCTAAACAAAGCTGGGGTGATTGTATATTCCTTCTCCTGTTCACTGCTGTGATCCTTGTTTTGCTGCAGATTGAAAGGAAGTTACATCAAATATAGCCTGTTCGTGAAACTGAACGGGGCGTTGCTGCTTAGACAACAAATCTAAACAATGGAAGAAACTGAATGTCACTGTCCCTAAAGCAAGAACACTGAGTTTCCTGATGCCATTTGCAACAGCAAGAATCTGCCCTTCCCAGCAGCGGATCAAAATCTTTCAGTTCATCTGAAGTGATAATGGATGGCATTGCCTCTAGAATGTATAAATGAGGTAAAGACAATGATCATTTTTATATTGTTCCTACTTCATAAGTAGAATAGAAGCCATAAACTAACAGAGGATATAAAATTAATTGCTCTGCTTTTGATTTTTGTTTAGGGATTTCAACTCTGCTGAAAGGCTTGTTTCACATTAAAAGGAGATTATAGACGTTAATTGGAAATCGTCAATATACTGATAATGTCTGGATTGTCAATATCCCTGACAACAACAATGTTAAAATTAAACACATTTCTTCTACCAACATCCCTCCTAGAAGCAGACTTATCATCTGTGTGGTGTTATTATACCAGGAATAATCCTTATTGGGACTTAAAGGAGGAGGCCAAGTATTATTCAATAGGGTTGAAACCCTCTAGCAGGAATTGAACACACAGAACTTTGCACTAGAGACTACTATATTATATACAGCGCATTCGCTTTATCCAGATCCTGGTGCTCAATTGCTGCAGGAAGAAATATATAGAATTTATCAGAATGTTGCATGCAGCCCACCTTCTCCTAAACTCTCAGACCATAGAAATACAGATGCTGTACTATGTCTACAGCAGTGTTTCCTAACATTGACAACTTGAATTTTCCAGACAGCTACTGGCTTGGGAATTTTGGGAATTGAAGTCCACACATTTTCAAGTTGCCATGTTTGAGAAACACTGGTCCGCAGTGACTATACCTCCTTTATTATAAAGGACAGTCCTTTTTTTTTTCAGAAAGCTGTCCTTTAGATTTATTCATTCTTTAAATTTTTCGATTTTTCTTTTAGTCATTTAACTTGTATCATACAAATGGTACCATTCAATCACAATCTATCACATTCATGCGAAAAGTATGGTGATTGAATTATCTTTTTAAAATATATTAATATACAAAGCTTGATTCAGATATTTTTATTTGAATATACAATTTTGTAAAGATTTTCTTGGGTTTTTTCTTGAATTTTGCTTTGTAAAGCAAAGTTATAAACATAAACAATTGAGATTTTTTTTCATATGAACATCTTTCAGGTTTCCTCCTTTTTCAGGTTTATTTTTTCCAAGGAAGTACGGTTATCCTAAATATATCATACCCCAAGGGTGAAATTGGTCATATAGTGCCTGCTTTCTTATGATTAATATAACTAAAAGTAAAACATAAGTCAAAACATATGACAAATGCTTAATATAATATATAACTGGCTTCGGTTGATAAAATTTCCAGTCAGGGTCATTCCAACAAGACAAATACCAGGTTGGGACTGAAGTAGAGGAAGAATGACAATAAAGAATATATCTTTATTATAGATTTGTAATGTTAGTGATCAATGTTTTTCTGTGAAAAAAATAAACAGACTCATGTACAACAATTGAGCCTATCAGTGTTTGCAAGTTCTGCAAGAGTGCTGCTCATCAGTCTCTGGGAGGGAATAGCCAATTCATTTATGTATTTTTATCTTGCCTTTATTATTTTTTATAAATAACTCAAGATGGCAAATATACATAATACTCCTTCCTCCTTTTATGTTCCCCCGACAACAACCTGTATTCCATGGAAGTAAATCTCAATTGACACACAGGTGATTGCACTCTTATTGCAATGATAAGCCATATTTCATTTCACAGAGAACTAATTGCTCACCTTTTAATTAATCAAATATTTAAAAGTGAGATACTTTTTTTTACTAAAGGAAGCACTTTAATTGGGAAAGAAGGATCATGAAGGAGGGAAGAAAACCCACCTCAAATGTACTTCATTTTAATTAGGGATTAGAGGTAAGGTTTAAAAAATCTTCCAACTTCATTTTTATAAGCATTTTTTTTACAAAACTTGCATGCTTTACGCTAACTATGGGCAGAGAAAAGGTATTCTGATGCATGAGGACCAAAGAATTCAAAAAGCAAATCACTTTTACCTCCACCTGTATGGGTACCTGTATCCCTATATGATGGCTCTAGATACATAAGATTGAGCTGATAATGCTGATATTTAATTTCATCTGCCCAGGCTGCTATAGAGAAGATTCATGGAAGAACAGCAGCACAATTCTGTAGACTGTGATTCAATCATTCTGTAGAATTGTGAAGCCCATCCAGATTCCTATACTGTATGAGTGAGAGCCCAGTTTTATAAACAACTAAATTATAAATAAGTTTAGCACAGTCAGAGGTGCTATTCAGCCAGTTCCGACAGGTTCTGGAGAACCGGTAGTGATAATTCGGAGAACGGCAAATACCACCTCTGATTGGCCGACCACATAGCCATGCCTACCAGGCCACGCCCCCAGAACTGGTAGTAAAAAATTTGAATCCCACCACTGAGCACAGTGGTTAAGGTGCTGAACTAAAACTATTGTATACGTTTTAATCCTCTCTTAGGAATGAAAGCCAGCTGAGTGACTTTGGGCAAGTCATTGTCTTTTAACCCAACTCACCCTGCAAGACTGATGTTGAAGCAAAAGAAGGATGCAGGAGCATTATATATGCAGTCTGGAGGTGTAAAAAATAATGGTGGAATATAAATATAAGAACAATAATAATACTAAAAATGCAGCAATGCTACGATTTCACATTCAGTTTCCATTCTCTTTTTCTCATTCAGCGGATGTACAAAAGAGGAGGGAAGAAATGGCCAGGGACATCCAGACTATGTGGTATGCGTGAATACCTGCAGACATCCATGTGATCTGGATCAGAAACAAAACTTATGCAGTGGAACTTAATTTACACTTCAAGCAAACTGGAAACAAGATTTTGAGGTTTTCTGTGTAGTAGTTTCTTAATGTCACAAAATAAGGTTCACAAATATGTGTGTTTCTGTGAGGGAAAAAAAACTCAGGAAAGAGTTATGTCCTTTCCTGTCGGCCTTCTATATGTGCCTTGGGACTGTCAAGAATGAATTAGGCAAGTTCAAGCAAAGGAAATAAGCTCTTTCACATTTAATGGATGGATTTCTGTGAGGGCCATTAAACACAATGACTAAAATCTGTGATTAGATAGTTCTCTTGCTGTTTAGGTCAATAGCAACCAATAATGATTGTGGGAAGGTGGGTGACAGTGAGCATGTGGGTAAGAACTCCAGCTCACGAGTAGCTATTCTTCCATGAACCATTTTCACTAGTTAAAACATTCCAAGCACAATCCAAAAATATAATAGCATTGTAACTGTTTAATAAATGGGATGCCTTTATGGATAAATCTGGATGCAACATAGCCGTAGGCCTAAGCCAAAAAGCTCAGCAATTAAAAAGATGGTTTTAGGATACTGTCAGAAAATATCTAGGTATTATGGCAACCAGGCAGTCTTGTAATTAGAGAGCAAATTCACTGACAGCACAGCTCTGCATAGAATTTACACCTTGGGAAAACATGTTATAGGACTTCAAATTCATCAGAGGCACAAGACCACAGGTATTCCTTTATATCTGCCATCCAAAATGCTCATTTTTGCATGGCGTATTCAACAACATAATTTTCCAAACTGTGCATTCAGTTTGTCCTAAAGTGTCTTTCTAGGCTTTTCAGATCTGTTTTGTGGTGATTGAAAAAGAAAATAGATTTTAATCTACTGCAACTGTGCAGAATTCATAACATCATAATAAAGGTATTCATAAACTTAGAAATTCATGTTAGATGTTTGAAAATAAATACTTATCTATTGTCCTTCCATCTTTTTTATTTTATTTCTTAGTCAAATGTGTAATGTTGCCCAACGCCATAAAGTCTATGGGCAGCAGGCAACATTAATTAACCACAGAAAACAATATACTAGGGAAAGCAACAGTTATTCTCCAGCGGTTTCTCCACTTGTTAAATAAAGCTTTGCTGTTCCAGTCTGTCAAGGATGTTGTAGTTGTTGATTTGCAAGGCACACTTAGAGCAATTCCAGCCAAAGCCAAAATAAACATGTATGACAACCTTCATTGCCTAAGAGAAATCCTTTTTATCCATGCTATTTCATTGATCATATCTAAATTTTTCTTTCCCCAACAAATTCCAATAACTTGACACTGCCTAAATAAACAAATAAACTTCCGGCTCTTGCTGTAGCTGACATTGATCAGAACTCATATTATAAACCCTTTATAAAATATTTATGAGATAATATTTGGAATTTTTCTTTATTGCCATATGTCTAACCATTTCCCCAAAGTAATACTCATTATTGTTCTATTGTAACATATTTTCCATTTTTATTTTGAAATAGTACAGAAATATATCTCATATATTTTTATCATTGCCTGATTATTGCCAGAAATCATTTATTTGCACTAACAGAAACTTGTACCAATGTGAAATATTTCCTAATATCTTTGTTCATTGGTGTTTCTGATAATAGTCCTGGATGCAATATACTATTAAGAGATATGAGAACATAGAATTTAATCTGAGACATCTAATTGTGAAACTATTATAAACCTTTATTTGGAAACTTCCTTTCCTTCTTATGTGTTTCCAGATGAGTTTTTTTTTCTGTGAGATTCAAGAGAGGAGCCCTAGATAATGTCATCTTCCAATTGTATCCATTCCAATTTTCCTGCTTTTGTCTTTGATCCTTTTTTTTAACTGGGAAAAATCTGCTAAGGAGAAAAACAAGAAATGAACCCTCTGAATGTCTCAATGAAACCTGGGCAGCTTGAAAACCTACCGCAAAAATAATTGGTGTTATCAATTAATGAAATCATACACAGGGCAAGAAATTTGTTTCCTGTATTGTGATGTTGGAACAAAGATGGGGCCGAAAATTGGTTGGCAGGTTTGAATAGGCGCAAGCTCTTGATCAGAAGGCAAACAAAGAACCAACACATGGCTATTTTGGAAGACTTGAAGAATACCATCAGTCATTACCAGCTAATCAATAGATTAAATTCATTTTCCCTGATGAGTAATAAAGTTCAGTTATTGGCATTCTAAATAGGAGGTAGTTGTTCACAGAAGAATTTCTTATGCTGACCCATGGTAATTGCTGGCCATAATTATGCAGATTATTGTTCTTACTGTCTATAGTAACATGGAACAATTCTAGACAATCATGCTTATATGAGGTCATGACAGCAGAAATGCTTTTAATGACTAAGAAGAAGAAGGTGACCTTCAAGTATCTATCTAAATAGTAGAAGGCACTTTTTCCCATTAGAGGTTTAAGCAGAAGACTTGGCAACAAGGACTTGATTTATTTATTATTTTTTAAATTTTTTTTATTTCCAGTTCTCTGGATGTGCAGAAATAAATTATGTAAAGGACTCAGAAGGAAACTGTGAGGAACTAAAAGTAATTAAGGTACAGGATGCTGGTAGCTAGGAGGAAACTAATTCAGGAAAGTATGAAAAGGTCACTATTTTTATAATCCCAGGAGTCCGTTGGAATAATTTCAGTTACTGAACTATAGTTGTTGAAAGCAACAATCCTGAACATACTTTCTGAAGTGGTATTGGAGCTAATGGGACTTAATTTTGAGGAATCATCTCTGATTGTAAAAGGAAATTAAGCACCAAGAATTATAATGATGAGACAATTATTGTACTTCCACAACATGCTTGAAGAAAAACAATTATCTAGCAATACACTATTTCATAATGGTAAAAGTCAGAAGAATCATGCAATTCTGGTTGTGTGCCATTTCCAGTGATATATTTAAATGTTCAGTCTGAACATTAGCAACGCTCATATGGGAAGCAGAAGACTAAAATGTCATCTTTCTCCTTCTTGGGGTACTTTCTGCAAAGTTTGTACTTGTACTTGTACTTATTTTGCTTGATTGCTGCCTTTTAATACCACATCTTTGCAAAGCCACAACCTGAGAACAGATGCCTCACTAGGGTTGCACAGCTGACTTGCTGATTAGGCAGAATAAGATGCCTGCCTGGACTGTGGTGCTACAAAAAGGCAGCACTTCAAAGATCGCATAAGCATTCTTACTGACATTTTCAGCAAAAGAAGGGAAAAAATATTTGTGGGACTTTCTGCCTGAGCTCTCTAAAAAACTTGGGATAGTATATATACTATCCCAATATACTGTATATTCTAAGTAAGAGTTTGTTGCATTCAGGAGGAACATGGCTTTAGCTGGCCTTTAAAGAAACATCCTGGCCAATGAATGATCCACTGATTGCTGCCCCTGGTCTCGCAAAGTTGTATCCTGTCCTGAAAATTCCAGATTATAGCAAAGTTGGGCTGTCTCCGTCCGGGCTAGCTCTTTGAAGTAGGCCGGGCTAAGCCTTTCTGGAACAGTTTAATGGCCACATAAGACAAGGATGTTCCTTAATGAGTTTATTGCAAAACATACAAGTTTAAAGACTCACGTCTCTGATCCTTAGGAATGCATCCTACATCTCCTTCTTCCTCGTAAAAAGAAAACTGTCTATTTGCCCCATTCTAGGCCTAACAAGCCTTGCATAAAACTGGTTAGTTTCCCAGAGTCTCCTTTTGCCTGCACTTAAAACAGAGGAGCCAATGGGAACATGGGCATGTAGAAACCATGCCTTCCACAATGCTTAATCCCGGCTTCCTCTTAAAGGGACAGCTTGCTACTTCTTTATCATAGTTAAAGGACAACAAATCAAGCCCTTTGGGGCTTGACATTCCCCTCCATGAGATTCCACAATCTCACCTATCTACTATGTTAGCAGACATGCCATTTGTTTGAACATAATATACTACACTAACAATGCTACTAGCAGCATAAAGGGCTACTAACTGAACATAAAACACGCAAAGCTTGGACTGTGCCACTGAGACTGCTCAAACACTCTCATACTGGAACAAAGTCTCTGGAAACTGGAAATGAAGCAGATTGGGACCATCCTGGAACTGGATCTCTGGATACTGAAGATCCAACTGGAGCACTGGAACCTGAAACAGAAAAAACTGGGGGAGGGGAGACTGGAACGCTGAGGTCTGGAACAGGATCTCTCGAGCACAGCAAAACGACATCAGTGACTGGCTGGGAAAAGA
This sequence comes from Pseudoxyrhopus heterurus, assembly GCA_032468235.1. Taxonomy (NCBI): domain Eukaryota; kingdom Metazoa; phylum Chordata; class Lepidosauria; order Squamata; genus Pseudoxyrhopus; species Pseudoxyrhopus heterurus. The sequence goes on along the minus strand of JANHJO010008987.1, from coordinate 121,477 downwards.
CTTTTGTGCCATCTGCTCTGGCGACTCGTACCTCGATCTTACGTACATGGCCATCTGAGCTAGGCATAACTCTTTCAACAATTCCCATGGGCCACGTGTTGCGGGCAGAGTCATTGTCTTTCATCAAGACTACACCTCCTTCCTGTAAGTTGGGCTCGGATGTCTCCCACTTATGTCGCTTTTGCAAGGTCAAAAGGTAGTCTCCTTTCCATTGTTTCCAGAAGGTGTTGGCAAGTGTCTGAACTTGCCGCCATTGCTGTTTATACAGATCTTTGGCAGTAAAGTTTCCTTGAGGGGCCGTCCACTCTCCTACTTTTTGTGTTAACAAAATGGCCGGCGTCAAGATCATGGGATTATCGGGATCTGAAGACACAGGGATCAAAGGCCTGGCAATAATGGCAGTAACTTCCGCCATAAGAGTGACTAAAGTCTCATGAGTGAGGGAGATGTCCTTCATCAACATAGAGTCTAGAATCCTTCGTGCTATGCCAATCATCTAGAATTTGATCAACAGGGACTTAGACCATCACTTCATTTTGTCCCCCACCCCCCACTTAACCTTTGGCTTGAGTAGTCCCACTATATAACTTATTCAGGAAGCCCCTACAAAGCTGCCTTTGAGTACAGCATCCACTCTGCCTATGTCTTATTATCATACTGGTGAACTTTTGCATTACTGGACCATATCTAAAACCAGGTCCCTGGTGAACTATCAGAAGTCAATAGGACCTATTTGTCAATTAGAACTGTGTAATGGCAGGTTTTATGTTACTTATACCACATTTAACATGTGCAAATGTTCTGAACATAATAAAATCCTTAGTCGACATTTGCTTGTAAATCATTAATGACCTAGGAGTTTCCTTTAAAATCGATTAGGCAGCATTAGTTTAAAAGGAAAGAAGTACAGATGTTTTAAAAAGTCTAATGAGAATGAAATTACCAGTAAATCTTACATCTCAATTATATGTTATTCCCACAAGGGTTTTTGCAATATTTTAAAAATGTTTTAACCTTTTTTGGTTTTTAATTTTGTATAGATCTCTAAATGCTATGTAAAAGAAACTATTAATAAATATTAAGCTGAGAGCAACAGAGATTTTCAGATAACATAGGAATGTTTTACATAATTTTTGTCACATATAACATGGCAATGGCATACAATTGGCCTTCTAAAACACAAGCTTCTGCTTACAAATCACTTATTTAAGCAGGGTGTGTTAATTATTTTCTGCTGTTTTAATAAAAGGAAATGAAGCCTTGGCTTAAAAACCATAATAACAACAACTAGAATACTAATTATTTTAAATTTCAAGCATTTAAAGGTCAGCTGAAAGGTATGCTATTTTTCTGATAATCTGTTATTGTATTTTTTTTAAAAAAACTCAAAGTGTTTGCTTAATTGTCTAATTAGTTTGTAGAGTTTAGTCTAGAGCAAGGGTCTTCAAACTTGGCAAGTTTAAGACTTGTGGTCTTCAA
>JANHJO010008987.1:91423-104922 GCA_032468235.1 Pseudoxyrhopus heterurus | reverse complement strand
GAGCCTGGTGGGATTCGAACTGCTAAATTACAGGCAGCTGGGAGCTGAATACTTAATTACAAAGTACAGCATTAACCTCTGAGCCACTCAAGGCTCTTATCTCTTTTAAAACCTTATCTCTTTTTTAAAGGCATGGTGTGAATTTTATGCATTCAAAAAAAAAAGTGGTGTGGTATGGTGGGGAGGATACTTTGATTAATTGGTTGCATCCACCGTGTTGAAATCAGCACCCTCACTATAAATGCCTTGATCAGGGTATTTTGATGGAATGATTATACTGATTTATCTAGCTACCCATCTTTCTCTTGCAATGGTAGATAAAGGAAATTAATAATATTCTTTAAATGTTAGACTTGTACATTTAACTAGGAAACACTAAGCTGTTGCAATAAATGAAAAACAAAAAAGGATAGAAACTAAAATCTTAGCTATAAAAGTAGAAATAAAAATCTGAATGTACTATTTAAATGAGAATATTCCATTTCCCCCAATATTTAAGGAAAATATAATATAATCAGACTTGATTCTGATTTGAGTACACCTATGAATGGAACAGATTAATTATGGTGAACTTCAGGTTATTTTAACAAGTTCCTCATCATCATTTTAGCTATTGTCTGTCCGCTGCAGAATGAAGGCTTCTTCTGCATGTTTCCAACCAATATGGTCCTGAGCTTTCTTTTGCCAATTGGACCCATAATACTTACTGATGTCGATCATCCATCTTGTTTTAGGTCTCTTTCATGGACGCTTTTTTATCAAGTGGGATCCATTCTATGACTTAACAGATTTATCCAAAACAAAACTAAATCTGGATTCATCTGGAATCTGTAATTCCCAGCATACTGGCTGGGAAATTCTAACCCCTAACCCTAACTGTTTTCTAATGATTCTCACTTCTACCTGAACACTGTCTATAGATGTACCATTGATGGGCAAGAGGGTAATGAAAGAAAGCCGTCATAATTGCACCATTTCTCTGATCTCTTTAGCAAGAAGAGAAATTTGAAGTGCAACTCACTTAACAACTGGCTCACTTAGCAATGGGAATTTTGGTTTAGTTTTGATTATAAGTTGAGGCTTACCTATATATATGCACATATATATGAAACAGGTAGTCAAATCAAATAAGAATCATTTGTCAGGAGTGGAGTATTCAATCCCACTAAAATGACATAATATACAGGATTTGAAATCACTGCCCAGTTTGGGGATGAGAGAAAAATACACTAACAAATCATTCATTACTATTGTTTGGACATATCCATGGAGTCACCAAGAATTGAGTTTAGAACTGGTTTTTTGTTTGTTTGTTTTTAAAAATTTAAGCGTTGCTTTCACAACACAATATCTGCTGGACCACCTATTTCCACTAGAACCAAACCATTCAATTTTGTTCCTTGCTATCCAGTGAAATCATGCAAAAGGGAACTAGGTCATGTATTTTTCTGTACATGCTGTCTTATCATATAGTAGTTTATCACCATATATTACATCTGGATTACTTTCTAACAGTATTTTGGAAAGCAGTCAACATTATTTTTCCACAAAGCTTTTAATTCACAATGATTAATAGGGGTGTTGCCTTTATGGACACTAAATTGATCAGGCTTTGCTTGATGGTTTTCATGGATTCCCTTGTAAAGGGCCAAGGATCTTGTTAAAAGAGTGATGTACACATGGTGTTAATAAATAACTATTTCACCTTTTATTCAGGAGTCACCTAGTAAGTTTCATATTCAAGATAGAAACTTGAACTTGGAACCATCCACTATACAACAGTGCTATTTTCAAGAATCACTCTGCAATTATCTTAGGGTACTTAAAGGCTTTAAAAAGGGTTAAATGTATTAGTTCCATATTAGTTCAGTAATCAAGTTGAGTTATTTTTTAGTTTAGTTTACTTCATTATCATTGCACCTTGTACAACGAAATTAAATGCCATCTTCAGTGCACATTGTAACTATCAAAATAAAACACAAACAAGACTTCCTGTTTGACTTCAGGTGGGGCTGGAAGTGGGACCTGAAAGCTCTGCAGTTCCATTCCAGGTCTACCAGCCTGAGGGCTCCCCAAGGAGCCTGAGCCTCCTCAAAGCGGAGGCGAAGCAAAAGGGGGTTGCCAGGTGGGTCGAGAGGAGCCACATCTTCTCTCCCTACTGTGTTTTTTTTCTCCTGAAGCCGATGGTCGGCAAGACGGCAGCCAAAATGGCTGCCCTGAAGCCGGGAACACATGGGAAATAGGAATGTGCAGGTGGTGAAGAAAAGTGGAGCTGAGCCGAGATCTGTGGCGGGTGAGATGATTTGTTTAAATTTTTACCCCAGAATAATTTTAAAGAGACTCCAAACAGATGAGATAGCAGCGAACTTTTTTTTTTTTCTGGAGAAAGACGGATACCTGGTGGATTTACTCGGAGTGCTGTAGTCAGGAGAAAAGAAAACTTGGCTCCCGGTTTATACCGGAACTGTGTGTTGAACTCTTATTTTTAATTAACTAGCCACTATAAGCCAAATGGAAGGCATAGTGGTGAAAGAACAGATGGTACTTCTCTCAGATGGCTGTCAGAAGTCAATCGAAATATTGGATTTTATGATGGATCTGGGATGGAGAATGCTAAATATTTTGAAGGAAGAGGATCAGAAAAATGGATAATGGAGCCAGCGGATTCGCTGGAGGACCAAGCTATCACTGAGGAGGAGGGATTTGAAAGAGATTGGCAACTGGAGCAAGGAATAAAAGAAGAGCTGCTGGAGTCCTACCAGCATAACAAAAATGGAGGTTCTGAGTCAAAGTTATTTTTGAGAAAACGAGTAATAAGTCAGAAAAGATTTGGAAAAATTGATTGGACAAAACGACGGCCAGAGAGATGAATGAGGACACTGGCTGGTGGTAAGATTTGGTGACAGAAACTACGAGCAAGAAAATTGAGCCTAGATAAGAACAAAGAGGGCGGTCATAAAAGGATTAAGCCAGGGAAAGAAAAGGGAAGACGGAAGAAGATGATATCTACCAGAAGAAGATGGCGCAATGACGGTTAATAATAGTTACTGCAAGGATTACATAGCCTGACAGTTTATGATAGCAGTTATGGGAATGGGGGAATATTAGAGATTAATTATAATAGAAAAAAGAATGATTTTAAATAGAAAATTGGTATTTAGTAGGTCAGGCGAGTTTATTTGAAATTTATTGTGCTTGTGCTTTACTATTAGAAGTAGATTTAAGAGATGGAATTTATTAATGTTTCTACCAATATTATTGCATACTTTTAATATATGGATATTGAGAAAAGACTAATATGAATTGTAATCAAGTGATTAGAAATGAAATTAGTATTATATAAATTGATATTATTGTGTTGGAATTTATTAATATTTCTATTAATATTGTTAATTTAGCTGATATGAAGAAAGGATTAGGATAAGTGAAATAAGAGGAGGAAGTTTAATATAAGTATATGATAAATGATACAAAAACTAAACAACAATGATTTACTATAAAATAATTGAAATTATATAATTTGGGTCTGTTCTTTAAATATAATTTAAATTATACATGGAACATGATTATAGAATTAATGGATATATGAAATGAACATAACGAATTATTGTAGCTATAATGAATTATATAGAATGGGTTCTTCTCTGAAGAAAATTTAAATTATATATGAAAAAAAATTATAGAATTGGTAGTAAATATTAACAATCTAAAATATTAACATAAAATTGAAATGATGTAACACGCAAAAGTATTAATTATATTAATTTTAGAAATATGGATGTTTGAATATGTTAGGATAAAAGATAAGATTTAAATATATGAAATGTATTGCTGATGGATGTTGAGGTGATTATAATCTAAAATAATTTTATTTAAGATGTAAGATGTATTTGTAACTGAGAAATTATACACAGAGAAAATAGTTTTAGAAGAATTGGTGATTATATTAACAATTGGAATAATTAATATGAGAAATGATGTACGATAATATGTATTAATTGAATGGACTTAATAGAAAGGGATGTGTGAATATGATGGATAAAGGACAAGATTTAGATATATGACGTGAGATAAAGCTAAATAGAATAAACATATTGTTAAATAATATGATAAAATTATAACCCAAAACAACTCTGCTCAGAATAAGTTGTACTTGTAATGGAAAAAACAATAAAAAACCTGAACATAAAAAAAAGAAGTTGCATTGTTTGGAAGATAATATTGGTATTCATCTCCCATAAACAGAAAATAATTTGTTTAAATCTATAAGTGCATTGCCAATGAACATAGGTTAACATAAACTATAAGCTATCCAATATATGGACAAATATGTCATTTAATTTTTTTAAAAAGATGTTGCTTTAGGTTGGAGGTTATTGCCCTCTGCTTGGAAATCTAGAAAATATCCACAGAGATTGGTTGAAAAGCTGTTAACTTGGCTGCATCCTAGTGTGGTTTTCATTGAGACCTGGAGCTTAAATAAAATTTCCAATTACCTGAAATCACATGTTTAGTGCAGAGGTCTGCAAACTTGGCAACTTTAAAGTTTGTGGACTTCAACTTCCAGAATTTGCCAGCCATGCTAGGGAATTCTGGGAATTGAAGTCCACAAGTCTTAAAATTGCCAAGTTTGCAGAACCCTGCTTTAATGGGCTGTATTCACTTCCCCCTACAGGAGACTGTTTCTCCCAAGGATAGCTTTACTCAAAGCTCTGACAAGTTTTAGTCTACTTTATTTATAGTCATCTTTCAAATAATTTTGAGTAATTTGCTACTGAGCCTGTGAAATATTTTAATCTTTATCTCCATCAATAAATGTTGCAGTCTGGAACTATCACAGAGATAATATTTTGCAGGAGAAAAGGTCTCATGAGAAATCATATTTTGTCTCCCAGTTGAAATATAAATGTGTAAATTACATGTAAAGTTTGGTAATTAATTCCTATCTGGCATAATCAAAATCAGGCATGGCCTGTCACAAATTCCTGTGCCTAACAATATAAAGGAAATATCCAATCTAGAATTAAAGGAGACATTTTCTGACAGTAAGAACAAATTGATCAGTGGAACGGCTTGGCTCCAGAAATAGTGGGTTCCCCAGCATTGGAGGTTTTCAAGAAGAGATTGGACAGTCATTTCTCCAGAATGGTATAGGATCTCCTGCTCAAATAAGGGGTTGGACTAGAAGAGCTCCAAGGTCCCTTCCAATTCTGTTATTCTGCATTCTGTATAAATACTATCTCACAAGCACCATTGTCAAGATGGCTTCAGTCAGGTCAGCTTCAGGGTTGACAGAAGAAACTTATAAAGGGAAGGTGTTTGCTCACCTACTGTACAAATGTGTTCATGGCTTTTGAGCCTAAGGTCCCTCATCTTGGACTATCTTGGCCTTGTATACTGTTGATCATTTAAGAAGCTCTCTGATGTAGAAATATTCTCTCCACCCATTAGGCAGACTATTTTTGTATCCACCAGTGATCAGCTACTAATTCCAATTGTTCTATTGAACCCTGCTTTGGAATAACATTTAATGCAATCAGGCTAAAATTGACATAGTAAGGAATAATTAGCAGAACTAGTAGATAAAAATGTAGCAGATGTTTGGATAAGAGTTAAAAATCTTGTGAAGGCTGCCTTATCCATTAAGGAAACAGCCATGTCTGCTATAGAAAGATTACAATTCAAAGGGCTGCACACTATGGGGAATGCAGTCCTGTTTCCAAAATGCAGTGAATTCTGCAGATGTAGTTTCCATCCAGCCAAGTAGATAGTTCCCTTTTTAAATATGACAGCTTATAGCCTTCCTTTCTTTAGAGACATCAAAAGCCACACAAAGCTCAGCTCTTGCAGTCACTTAGGAGCATCCGTGGGATTTCTACAACCAAATCAGGAACGAGGAGAGTGTTTTTCTCACTCTTCCATTCCCCGCCCCCCAATGCTTTTCTCAGAAATAATCCCTGTGGCTAATTGCTGCATCTTTTATCAATGTCTTGAACTTTACTGTTAAAGGCAAGCAGCTGGAACCTTTAGAGGAAATAAGGGCAAGAGGGAATCTGTACAAGGTAACTACAGTGACATCACCATGTACAACTCAAGAACGGCTAATTGTGTGCCCAACTCAAATGGGGAAACATTTCCGGAGTAAAGGTCAACATTCTTGGAAGGTTAGACCTCATTGCTGTTACTTGATCTTTGCAGAAATGTCAAGTAACCATTCTTACCCGATATGAATTTCCACATAGCAAGAAGGACTACTGAAAATAAAGTGTTTTTAAAGTGATATACAGTTTTAAAGGAACCCTCTCCATTTTTAACATCCCAACTTCTGACTTTACCAAATGTACCTCTCTTCCACTAATACACTAGGGTCTATTCTTAGGCTTTTAGCCTTTAACTGGCAGTGTCTCGCCTACTGTAAATGAATTTGAGAATGAATGAATTCATAAAAATGAGTGAAGGGTGATACATTTTCAAGTTCTAGTAAAATTTATTTCCCAAAAGGAACATGCTCATCCCTTTGCTGGCCCCTAGAAATTATCTCTTAATTTCTGATCACTCTAGCTGGCATCTTCTTCTTCTTTTAACTGCCTACCAATTAGATGCAGATTGATATCAAACTGCAAAAAGCCTGATTAACTTTTCAGTGAGTAGAACAGGGCTACAATCAAACAGGTCCTCCTGTCAATAGATTGAATCTCATACCGATTGCGGGACAACCCAAGGAACAAAAGAAGTCTGCGATTATAAAGTATAGAGGCAATGCAGCACTTCGGATCTGAAAGCAAAAAGGTGCTTCAGTGCAGAAGAGACACTTCACCCTTTTTCCCCCCTAGGATCCTTCTGCAATTGCTTTAAGAAGTTACATACAGCTGCTCTGTGGGCACAGATAACCCACATGCTCCAAATTTTTTGGCTTTGTAATTTTAGTGCTGCGCAACCTTTAGCACTAAAGATCTCACTGATCTTCCTTCTGCTATGAGTTAAGACTTACCCTAATGAGTCTACGTGAGATGTAGATTAACTGCAGCTCCCTTACTTTTGAGAATACTTTACAAAGGTTTCAATCTGAGAAGTTGCTGAAAGACAGCCTCAGCCAAATGGCAGAATAAGCATTACTCAAGGTGCAAGACAGGCTCTAATCCTCCAAGCAATAAACAATTTGCAACCCTAAGCTGCATGCCGGATTCTACCAGAAGAGATTTAAAGCCTGCTTACCGTAAATTGTGTCTGGAGTGAATCAAGGAATGCTATTATTTTACAAGAAGCAGTAAAAGTTATGTTTTCTACCAAAAAGCCCTGAATGCAAACAGTGTGCCAAGAACATTGCCCCTCAATCATTGTTACTCAGCTACAGGCCACAGGGCTGAGACTATTCAACTGCATGCCTACCAACTGTACCGACTCTGCCCTTTGTGCCAAATCCAGAGGGTTGCAACATCCTGGTAAACTAATTTGCAGTTCTCCTCCTCTGTGAAGTCAGCTTAATTGTAACATTTGGGGAATGCAAAAGACCACATGAGAAATGTGCTAGTTTAAAAAAAAAATCTGAGGTACTTGGATGTCTGTGTTAAGTTCATATGTATCTACCCTAAAAGTGCAATAACATAGCATGAAAGGTCTTCATGACAGCCAGTATGTCTAAAGGAGTTAAAAACAGTGAGCTTTTAAACTCAAGGAGTGTAGCTATATGATCTTCCATTACTTTCTCTTTGGGTGGGTTTTTTTTGTGGTGGTGGAGTGCCTTTGAGTCAGTGTTGACTCCTGGCAACTTCATGGATTAGTCTCTGCAGTTTTATTGGCAAGATTCTAGAAGTGGGCTTGGCCTTACCTTCTTCCAAGGACTGAAAGAATGTCAGGCCAGGTCACCCCAGCCACCTTTGTGCCCGAGGCAAGATTAAAACTCATGGTCTCACAGTTTTTGCCTGATGCTTTAACCACATCAAACTGGTGCATCAGATTTGATAGTCCATAATCATTCCCATCTTCATAACTGCTCCTTTCTTACGCAGACACATGTACTTGAGCTCAGGATATGATTTCATTTAAACCCCTACCTGACAGCAAGAACTGCTTTTAAAGTCCCCAACTGGTTATGGAGGATAAACAGAAACATTATCACATAGCAAACACCTAGTATTTATTAATAAATTAGTACACCAGAAGGCAATGGTCTCCCCCGCCCTTCAAAAATATTATTCTCTCCTTCCATCACGTTGCCACCTTGCAATGTCGTCTCCTAAATAAGCATGATTGTAGATCAATTTATTCCTGGGAACACAGTGGATGCAAATATAGCAGAGGCAGGATTTTTCACAATGCAGCATTTTTAATAAAAAGTGAAGTGGGGATGGGGAAGAATTTCAATGACCCTATGAAGGCCTTGAAATATACTTATTGGCCACATCTGTATAAAAACCCACAAAAGGACAATTTTGAAGCACATGTCAATAAATCTTATAGAATGAGAAATGTGGCACCACCAGGGTTCTCCTTTACTTTCCAGAGTCCAGCTCCGGGTACTACTCCCAAGTGATCAAGCCTGCTGAAATCCTACAGGGGCAAGGCAACATCTCTCCCTTAAGTCAAGCAAACAGAATTACATTCAGCTGCAGGCCAAGGTCTCATTGTCTGGAAGGCTGAAGAAGTTACAGTTGAAATGTTTCAGCATTCTAGTTCCAAAGAAGCACAAGTCACTTATCATTATCTGTCCCACGTGAAAACCATACAATAAATAGCTGTGCTAGTAAAATATCAGTGAATGTGCATCATTCAGCAGTAGTTTTTTCTTAAAAGTCATCTTGAGGGAAAGCAGATCTAGCTCACCATGAAAAGAGCAGAGAAGAATTCAAAGTATCTGTGATGAGGGGGCAAGAAAAATCGAAGGGAAATTAAAGAAAAATCCAAAAGGCTCCTGAAAAGTTAAAAGGATTAAAACACAAGTCCGAATCCAATAAGTAAATTATGAATGTGTAAATCCATGGTTTTTAAGTGGCTACAATTACAGCTCTGAATGAAAAAATTAAAATGTTGTAATAGAAGAGGGGAAAACATCTTTTAATTCAAACCATAAACATGAGAGCAAACTACTCTCAGAAGACAAAAAAAAGAAAAAAGAAAAAAAAGAAAAGAAAACTTAAGAGGAAAATACTGGCCACGACTTCTACAAAATATCCTGCCCATGTCTTATCTTTAACATGTGCCAAGCGCATACAAGAAGCAGCCACTGTGTAGGTGCAAAGGGCCTCTGGCGGCCCACGTCTAAAGCAGATCAGGCAGGTGGCTATAAACCGAATCCAAAAGAGTCTGGCTTGCTTCCTGGCTCTTGACACCGGCAATTTCAAAAAGCCTGTCCAGCTTGTCCTCCGCCTGTGAAATCTCCTCAATAGCATGCAGTTCTTCAGGGTTTAGAAGGTGAAGCATGTCGTCAAAGATGGGCTGCAGGTCGCAAGGGTCCAGGCGCACCTGGCGCAGCACCGTATCTTTCTTTTCTATTAAAAGAGAAGACAAAATTGGCTGTTAATCACAGACGTGCAAGGAGTGAATTGCTCCAAGCTGTGCTACCCATTCACTAGGCTTGGCAGTCTTTTCAGTGCTGCTTTATGGCCCAAATGCCGAATTCAGACTGGCCTGTTTCCATAGTCCAAGCCACCATCAGTGGGGGACTTTGGGAACAGGGAACACAAAACACCAGTTTCTCCATGGTAGGATCTGCATTACGGAACAAACTGCCATCAGGATTGAACAACCCTCCCCCCCTTGTGTTCAGCATAAAATCTTTATTCTTGTCTTTTATAGCGTTTTATATATATATATATTCTTCTTTTTATAGCTTTTAGAAGAATATTCATTTTTGTGACATTTTTGCAAGCTGACCAGAATCATAGGGAGGGTTGATCAATGGCTCTCAATTCATCATGAGACCAGCAACTCGTAAGATCCTGGGTGCCCCAACTGTCTAACAGAAGAAAGCCTAAATGTGGAGTAATGAATTGAGAGAACCTGGGTCACTGAAGTCTCCTTTCCTCTATATTAAAAAGCTATGACACAACTAACTTTTTTACTCTGTTTTCCTTTTGTCATAGAATAAAGTGTAATTTTTTTCTTTTACTGCTTGGGCTATGAGTCTATTGCCCAGAGAGAAAGTAGTAATACCCTACACCAGGGCTGTCAAACTCCCGGCCCACTGGCCGGATGCGTCACGCCCTGGCCACACCCTCACCTGGTTTAGTGAAGGGGAAAAAAGCCCCAATACGTCATGCGACGCTGCTGTGACGATGTGAGTTTGATGCCCCAGCCCTACACCACTGTGATCCAAGCACAATATGACTTGATCCTCAAACTTACACAGCAGGTGAGTGATGATTATGTTCACACAATGCATGTATGGTTGCCAAATCAGCAGTAACAGCCCCTACATCTCCTTCTACCGTAGTATAGTTTAAGCCAGAAAGAACCAGTTGTACAGTAATAGATGAGTTGGGGTCAGAAGTCTCAGATACAACTTATTTCCTTAAATGACGTAAGTGTTTTAACAGATTAACAGAGTTGGAAGGGACCTTATAGTTCATCTAGTCCAACCCCCCCCCCTCAAGCAGGAGACCCTACATCAGGGGTGTCAAACTCGATTTCATTGAAGGCCACATCAGGGTTGTATTTGAACATGGGGCCAGGGGTGGGCGTGGCTCGGGTAGGTGTGGCCAGGGGCGTGGCCAGCTCGGTGTCACTTGTTGAGACTCCGTTTTTAGCTGTGATGGCCTTCTGCAGTCCTCTGCCAGTGAAAATGGAGCTCCTGGCAGAGGCATAACAAGCCTTGAATGACACCCCTGCCCTACACCCTTTCTGGCAAATGGCAGTTCAATCTCTTCTTGAAAGCCTCCAGTGATGAAGCTCCCACATTTTCCAAGGCAAGCTGTTCCACTGGTTGATTGTTCTCACTCTCACTAATGAAGGTGAAAATAAGAAAATCTATCCTCACTTCTAGGTTGAATCTCTCCTTGATCAATTTCCATCCATTATTCCTTGGAGAATACGGTAGCTTGACTCCTTCCTCTCTGTGGCAGCCCCTCAAATATTGGAAGACTGCTTTCATGTCTCCACTGGTCCTTCTCTTCACTAGACTAGCCATGCCCAGTTCCTGTAACCGTTCATCGTATGTTTTAGCCTCCAGTCCCCTAATCATCTTGGTTGCTCTTCTCTGCACTCTTTCTAGAGTCTCAACATCTAGTTCTAGTCCTGTTTTAGGCATGAGGCCAGCTGGGTGATCTTAGCCCAGACATTGTCTCTTAATCCTAGGAAGGAGACAAGGGCAAACCAATTTGAAAAAAAACTGTGCCAAGAAAACTACAGGGACAGTTTTATTGATGAAAAGAGAAAGAGATTGTATAAATATATATATAGCTATTAAGCAAATTGCATACTGGGTTTCGTTATCTCATAGCTAAGCATTTTAGAAATAAAAAGGAGGAGAAATCAACTAACCAGCCATATCATTTGTTACCAGGAAAAACCACACTCAAACGTTCCTACTCTAGAAACTTACCAATATGTTTTTTTCCAATTGACCTATACTCTCTATCACTGGATACTTGTATAGAATTAAGGCTATCAGATCAGGGCTTCAAAAAAAATAACCCAGGATGGCCACTGGATGATAGCAAAGAGATAATAAAACCACTAATCTTTTGATGACATCTAGACTACTCAGTCAGATTGCCACTGTGGCAGCTGGCGTTCTGAGTCTAGGGCAGAGGTCTCCTTGGCAATTTTAAGACTTGTGGACTTCAACTCCCAGAGTTCTTCAGCCAGTATGGCTAGCTGAGGAACTCTGGGAGTTGACGTCCACAAGTCTTAAAATTGCCAAGGTTGGAGACCCCTGGTCTAGGATATCTGATTTTATAGCGATATTCACTCCAGGTCTTCTTCTGTTGGTACTAGAGATCACTGCTGGATTTGGAGGACAACGAAAGACAAGCAATGATATTAGGATGGAATCACAAATCATAGATGGAACCTAAACTGAACATCTCCTTTCTGATCTCCTCTGATCCTTGAAAATTCAGTTTTGGCAATCCTGACTCATAAAGCTAGGAGTTCCAGCTCTGATCTCCAAAATCCCTGGATGACTTCTAGATGGCAGTAAAGAATCTCTCTTTAGTGCCATCTGGATTTCTGCAGACCACATCTGGTAGTCCTTGGTAATGGCAATGTACTTGTTATGCAAGACTGTCCTTCTAGGAAAGCGTTTCCCAACCTTTTCCAGGTTGGTGGACCGGTGGAGGTGGCAGGGAGGAGAAGGGATGGTTTCGTGCACGCAGACACCGCTTTCACAAATGCATCTTCATGTGCACACACATGCCCACTCACCCACCACTTCCTTGGCCCAGTTCCGAATGGGCTGTGACCCGGCACCAGACCAAGGCCCGGGGGTTGGGAGCTCCTGTTCTAGAAGACTCAAGAGCCACTCCTTGCTACCCATCACTTTAGAGAAAATGAATAAGCAAGTTCTTAATTAATCAAGAACTTTGATAATTTGATAACATTTAAAAGATCCATATTTTTCCTTGAAAGAAATAGCTTCCAGTCAATCAATTCCTGCCATTCTTTATATTTCTAGGTGATTTCTATCATATGCAAATAGAAGTGGAGAGAGAGAGAGAGGGAGGGAGGGAGGGAGGGAGAGGGAGAGAGAGAGAGAGAGAGACTGAGGAATAAAGAGACAGAGAAACAGAGAAAAAGAGAGAGAGAGGGAGAAAGAGAATTAGAAGAGAGAAACGGAGAGAAAAGAAATAAAGGGACAGAGAAACATAAATAGAGTGAGAAAGAGAGAGAATGAAAGAAGGGAGAGGGAGGGAGAAGGAATTAGAGAGAGGGAGAAAGAGAGAGAACGAAAGAAAGAAGGGGGAGAGAGGGAGAAGGAATTAGAGAGAGTGAGAAAGAGAGAGAACGAAAGAAAGAAGGGAGAGGGAGGAAGAAGGAATTAGAGAGAGTGAGAAAGAGAGAACGAAAGAAAGAAGGGAGAGGGAGGGAGGGAGAAGGAATTAGAGAGGGAGAGAGAGAAATAAAGAGACAAAGAGAGAGACAGAAAGAGAAAGAGGAGAAAAAAGAGAGAGACGACAAATTTAGACTTAAGGAAAATCTTCACCTCCGCGCCTCCTAAACTGAGCGCAGAGGAATCCTTGAAAAAACCCCTCCATCCAGACGCCATCCAACCGGCCTGGCTAAACCAGCAGGCGCAGCTGGCCCCCGCGCAAAAGGGGGAGCCGGGAAGCGACGGCTAGGATACGGCGGGAGACAAAGGATCGCCTCGGGAGCCTCTGCAAAAAAAAAAATAGACTTACCGGAGAAAATCCTGGCGGGCACCTTCGCGGCGTCAAAGAGACCCGGGAGGCTGCATTGGATCGGGGCAAAAAGAAGAAGAAAAGGGGGGCGAATTTCGGGGTTTTTTGGAGCCTCCGGTGCCTGGTCCGTCCGCCTTTGGCCCCCTCCCCAAATTCCACGCA
>JANHJO010008987.1:27861-42307 GCA_032468235.1 Pseudoxyrhopus heterurus | reverse complement strand
TCTTTACAGTTTATATTATTTTTATTTGTTTCCTAGTATTTGATTATTATTTAGATTATTAGTATTGGAGTATTAGATTTGACTGCTATGACTATCACTAAGTGTTGTATCTTACGATTCTTATTATTCCTGATGATTCCTGATGATTCTTGATGAATGTATTTTATTTTATCTTATTTTCTTCTTATGTACCCTGAGAGCATACGCACAAAGACAAATTCTTTGTGTGTCCAATCACACTTGGCCAATAAATTCTGATTCTGAAATTCTGATTCTGATTTGTGAATCTGGATTTATGTTATTGCAGTGCAACCTCTATTAACTGAGGAGGCAGATCCTCAGAGCTGCACAGAAACCCCTTTTTGTTCTTTCCCACCCTTGAGGCAATAGAATGCATTTGTAGCAAAACTGTGTCTGGAGCACGATCATGCTGTATAGGAAGATGCCCTTAGCATAATCTGCAGGCCCCAACTTTGCCTGTGTTTGCACATAATGGAAGCCATGATTTAGCAACTGCAGTGACTGGATCACACAGCACAGATACGAAGGACAGTAAATATAACTCCTTTTATACTAATACGGGTTAAATAGCAGCACCAAAGAAGACTAGGCAAGCATTTTGGTTGAATTAACTTTAAAAAAAAAACATTTTAAATAATTCTTTAATACTTTTATATTCACAGATCCTAAATTCACAGACATAAAAAGCAAGAAATACAAAGCTCTAGGAAAAGAGATGGGAAAAGATCTGAGAAGTATAAATAGCAGTTGCCTCACTGATGATGGACATTATTAATTTTGTAAAAAAATATTTTTGGAAAAGGGTAATGGCCAGTACCATAAAGCTGCAGATAGATATTCTCTTAGGAGAACTGTACCACTGAGTACAAAGGGATAATAACTTTTTGTGTGGGGTGGAGGATTGTTAATTTTCTTTCACAGTAGGTATTGCTACAAGCGTAGGCAAACCAGGAAATGTTTGCTTAGTTAATATTTGAACTTTGGCCACTGCAACAACTAGGTAAAAATTTCTGCAACACATACACCTGGGTGTGTTGAAGCAAATATGTCTTTAGAGCCAGTAAGTTCTTTTAAAAAATTTCTTGCTAGAAGTTACTACCGAAACCTAGTTAAATCATGATGTTTTTATTTTTAAAATGATTTAGGTGATTATGTAATGTTATGGCA
The DNA here is from genome assembly GCA_032468235.1 of Pseudoxyrhopus heterurus. Lineage (NCBI taxonomy): Eukaryota > Metazoa > Chordata > Lepidosauria > Squamata > Pseudoxyrhopus > Pseudoxyrhopus heterurus. The sequence goes on along the minus strand of JANHJO010008987.1, from coordinate 41,119 downwards.
TTATCTAAAGGACTGTTTGCAAATAATATATTTTTTCAGGCTCAGACAGCTGTTTATTTTTCATAAACTGTATTTATTTGGATTTAGATAATGTTTTAATTGGGATATGGATTGAGATATTACTTCCATTTTTATGGGCTTTAATGAATTTAGCAAGGTAAAATTAAGCTGCAGAATTTAGGTATTGGTTATATTGTGCATTTCTTTTTTAGCCTTGCTGAAAGGAGAAAACAAAGCAGGCAATTTTTAAGATGTTTTCAAATAAAAGTCAACTCGTTGGGAAAAAAAACCTGACCAACTCTCTAACTGTTGTTAAGACTGAAACAAACGGAATACTTTATTTTCTTTTGCATCCAGTTATTAAATCAGCTTCCTTGTGGTAACTATCCTGGGAAACTGTTATTTTTGGTGAGGAATTTTTGTATTGTTAGTAACTGAAATAATGTTATAATTTCTAAATTATTTTTATTCCTATATTAGAGATTTTTTTTGTCTCTTCCTGAGCTCTAATGGAGAAAAGCATTGATGATGGGTTTGCTGGTGTCTAATGCACAAAGTAATAGCATCCATACTGTGAATCAGTGTTTTATGTAGGTGATATGGGCAATTGTGATGCAGTCCATAGGTAACAATATTAATTTAAAATAATGCAGAGGAAATACTCAAACGTTCTCTGCTAAACTGCTTACATGCTTGCACCAGGATAACCTTAAATTGTTTTTACCTGCTGTTCGCTATTTGTTACATAGCTTCAATTTTAATAATGTGACTTGGATGTCATGTAAGGATATAAATAGCACACAGAAATTTATAGCTTGAGATGGGGCAAGCATTTCCTATTAGGAAACCCAGATTGTTTATGCAGCCAAAAGAGTAATGCAAAAATATTTGGGAAAGTACTTGCAAATGCTACAATCAGAACTGAGCATGTATTGTTCAGTGACTAAGGAATATTGAATGAAGGGTCACTTGAGAACTGGGTTACTTAACACCTTCAGTGATTCATTTAACAAGTGTGGCAGACAAGTCATAAAATGGGACAAAACTCACTGAACACCTGTCTCGCCTAGCAACTGAAATTTTGGATTCAATAGTGTAAGTTGAGGACCTGTATTATTTGAATAAGCCTTTGAGGTTTCCATAAAATAATACAGACAACATCACCATCAGATGGATTTGTAAGTGGCTGACATACTTCACTCAATGTGTAGTCCTTAATGGAACTACATCTACATGGAGGGAAATAAGCAGTGGGGTTCCCAAATGTTTTGCCTTCAGTATATTCATAATTCAGTGTAGAGAAAAGAAAGGTTTTATACTTAAGCAAGAAAAACCAAATGTACAGGTATAGAATAGGTGGAACTTGGCTCAATAGCAGCAACTGTGAGAGGGATCTAGGAGTCCTAGGAGACAGCCACTTAAATATGAGCAGACTGTATACTACAGCCACCAAAAAAGCCAATGTAATCCTAGGCTGAATTAATGGAGGGATAGAAGCAAGATCACATGAAATCTTAGTTCCACTTTATAATTGCCTTGATAAGACCACACTTGGAATACTGCATCCAGTTTTGGTTGCCACAATATAAAAAAAAACGTTGAGGCTCTGGAAAGAGTGCAGAGAAGAGCAACAAAGATGATTAGGAGACTGGAGGCTAAAACATATGAAGAACGGATACAGGAATTGAATATTTATTTATTTATTGTAATTTATCAAACAGAAACAAAAACAATTTTTTTTTTAAATGACAGGGGCGTTAGGCACATTTTCAGTGCACTTATGGGCTCCCCCCTCTACGGATCTCTCTAATACGAACTGAGGTCCACAGAAGTCAATTTGTGACTAAAGCTGTGAAAATTTGTAGCTGAAACAATTGAATCACGTAGAGCATTCTAGACTTCGACAACTTTATTACAAAAATCCCATTTTTTTTACAGTCAAGTTTAGAATGATATGTTTCACCTAGTGAAAAGAAGGGGTAGCATGATAGTGTTTCAATATTTGAGGGGTTGCCACAAAGAAGAGGGGGTCAACTTATTTTTCAAAGCACCAGAAGGCAAGACAAGAAACAATGGATGGAAACTAGCCAAGGAGAGAAGCAACCTGGAACTAAGGAGAAATTTCCTAACAGTGAGAACAATTAACCAGTGGAACAGCTTGCCTTCAGAAGTTGTGAATGCTCCATCACTGGAGGTTTCTAAGAAGATATTGGGCAGCCATTTATCCAGCATGGTACAGGGTTTCCTGCTTGAGCAGGGGGTTGGACTAGAATACCTCCAAGATCCCTTGCAACTCACTTTGTTATTCTATTAGCTACACAGTGTGAGTGAGGGCTTGGGCTTCCTGGCTCAAGTCACTTCACTCCAGCCAGTGACAGGAGACCAGCTGGCCTTACTCTTGCCAAGAGACAATAGCATAAAGAAATTTAAAAAGTGCATTGTGATTTTTTACTTTGACATTATATTAACATATTTATCATAGTAGGCTGTTATTGCATAGCTTTCTTTTTATGTGGCGAGAATTGGCAACCCCTCATGATATAGTCATATATATCGAAAGGTATTTCAAGACAGTCTTTGAAATCAAACCACAAGCTTAGCTACACGATTGCCATTTGTGGGAGAATGGAAATGAGAAATTCCAGGAATCATATTTTTTTCCTGCTGGCATAGAAATGACTTTCTTCCAGAGGTCAAGCCTGCTGCAAGGTTTCCATATTTTAGGGCAGAGTAAAAATTTTTGTCAAATAGAAATCAAGAACTCTGGAAATTTTCTTAATATGCTTAAAATAGTTAATATGAAATTACTTAAGTTTTAAGAGCTTAATTAGTTCCAACAAATAAATAAATTAATATTTTATCTAGTTTGCTAGTAAAATATGATGGTTATGGTATATCCTGTGAAAGTGATGGGGATATATGTCTTACTTTGATTATTTGGAAAGAGTTTGAGCCAGGGAATCCAGAGCAAGTGGACAGGATCCTTGCTCTACCACCTGTGTTCTGGATCCATATTCTTCCTGTGTTCTTCGTGGCTATTTTAAGGATTCCAAGGAGATGACGTGTGAATGGATCCAAGCCGTAGTTAAGGCCTCATTGTGAGAGGGGTGTGTTCTCCCTGCTTGGATGGGGTTAGTGATGCACCCCTTTCTTAAGAGACCATCCTTGAACCCAAGATCAATGGATAATTTTTTTCCCTCTCTCCAATGTTCCATTTTCTGGGAAACCAGCAGGAAGTTTACTTGCCTAACAATTGGGATTCAGTTAATGGTGGCAACTGAGACTAAAAGCATTGACATGACTAAGCAATGTAGTCACGCTTTATGTCTGCATCACTTAATGATGGGAAATCCAGTGCCAATGTAGAGGACTATCTGTAATCACAATTCAGTCCAAATTGATATAGCATTGGTGGTGTGTGCAGATGACTTCTGGAAAGGTCAGACTTGGGCTGGTACATCCATCCTGGCCTTTCTGGATCTCTCAGCAGCACTATTTGCTAAGGTAAGGTTGGAGCCCAGCAAATATATGGGAGAGTGACAAGGCAAGGTGTAGTTTTTTGCTGTGAATATTATTGCCCCTTTTTGCATGGTGCTGTGGCCTAGAGGTGAAGATGCTCACCTCCCACTTGGAAGGTTGCATGTTAAATCCTAAGTAGCAACTGATGGTTTCTCTATCAGGGCACAAAGAGAAAATATCTGCTGTGAACTCCATGTAGGCTTCAGGAAGGGCTAATAAACACTCAGCTGCATTCAGTCGCCCTGACTTCCCTCTGATAAAAGGGATTACAAGGGTCGTAAAAAATATATATATTGCCCCTTTCTGTGCTTTATTGTTGTTGAAGTGCCCGGGGTTGTTCTTTATGAGTTAAGAAGCCATAATAGTATTTTAAACAAATAAAATAAAATATATTCATAACAAAGTATTAATATCCTTTTTTTAAATAATATTGTAAAGTATGTCATTCAAAAGCAACACTCCTTTCAAAAGGGGATTGTCTTTATTATGAATAAGTATTATATAAGGGAACCTGAAACTGACTTTAGAATATAGAGACATGTGAACTCAAAATCCTTGGCTAAGTTGCTTCTGCTCAACCTGCTTTCTAGGTGTGTGCCTGTTAAATGGGCTCATTTTTGCAAATTTATATTTGTATGGCAGGAAAATGACACTAAACATATTACATTTATTTTACTATGAACAAGATAGTTAACATGGACAATTAATTACCCATTGTATATTTACCAGGAAGTTAAGAGAGAAACTGAATCTAAAGAAGATGGTTTGCCAGTCAAAAGAGAAAGGCATGGAAATGTGGCCAGCCTTGTTCAGCGTATGAGTACTTACGGGCTTCCAACCGGAGCATTCCAGCCTCAGGGTAAAGGCTTCAGAAGAAGTATGTATTGTATTTGATTTCTCCAGTACGGTACTTTCAATATATATATATATATATATAATATTTTCCTGAAGTCAGAAAGAAGTGGAGAGAGATTTAATTTGATCTTTATTGGGTTAGAAAAAGTGTTACTGTATTTTTGAATTGATCTCTTTATTCATAAAGTAGGAAATTTAAAAGCTCTAATTAGAGAAACCCTTAAGTATCCATAAGTTTGCAAAAACAAACAAGTCAGAATGACCTATCTGTTTCTTTCCTGCCTACTAGGAAAAAACAAATGGGTGTCCTTTCTTATAGGGTACTCTGAACTTGCATTATCCTTTGATAAGGGTAGGTTCTGAGTAGCGATAGCAGTGTAATATTAAACATTCCAGTCAGTCTGTGTGTCTACCAATCTATTGAAATGATTATTCTAAGAAATGTAGAGTCTTTGGTGTTCTCTGAGCTTGGTTGTTTGCTTGCAGAATGTTTATTATCCAGCTAGGTAACATCATCAGTACGAGTGAGTGTGGAGTTTGCTCCCCTGTTAACTACATTAGCTTGCCCCCTGTCAGGTCCAAACCCAAAGATTGTGCAGCAAGATCCAGTTGAGTCCAAACCTTTATTTGCTTAGATCTAATGGGCAGAAACTTGCCAAACTAAAATTATAATATTTTAATCTACTAGGCTTGTGATTGCATTGTGGGTGGGTGGCACGCGGGACACCACTGTACTAGACATATGTGTACTGGACTGTATCTTGAGAGATTCTAGGGTATGGCTACTCATTCCCTTCCCCCCCTGCCCCATCCAGCACAGGACTGCATAGTTTTTTCATCTGGGCCTCTCTCTGGAAAAGCTCTGTATTTACTAAAACTCTTAATCTACCGATTCTCCAGTGCATGTTCTATCACACCCTGCCAGTTTTGGTGGGAGTATGGTTTTCTTCTTGGTAGTTCCTTGCGTCAAGTATTTTTTACTTGATTGTCTATTGTTAATCCATGCTTGTTTATCTGGGCGTTGCCTGCTGGAGAGGATATGTTCTGTTTGTTTAGTTGTTGTTGTTGTTGTTGTTGTTAATTTTCTTTTTGTTTTTTTTATTGCTCTTTTGAATAGTGTGTAAATATAGTTTATTTCTACAGTAGTAGGTGCCTATTAATAGTTCATTTATCTGAATGCCAAGCTTCCAGTAATTCCCTAGCATTTAGGGATTTAACTTGGTCCAAGATGCCTACAGTTTCTGAGTTGTGTCCGTCCATGTGGTTGTGAGAGTCAAGAGTTTTCATTGTGTCTTTTGATTGCTAGTTGGTATTCATGGATTCACTCTGCTAGTCTTCTGCCTGTCGGTCCTAAACACAGGTAGTCCTTGTACTACCACAATTGGGATCAGAATTTAGGTCACCAAACAATGCAATCATTGAATCATCACATGACTGGACCTCGTTTTATGACCATTTTATATGGTTGTTAAACAAATCACGGTGGTCATTAAGTGAATCGTGGTCTTTAAATACATCACATAGTTATGTGACTCTGACTTCTTCATTTGACTTGGCTTGTTGGAAGCTTGCTGGGAAGGTTGCAAATTGCAGTCATGTGACATCCCCCAGACATTGCAACTGTCATAAATGCACACTGGTTGCTGTGCACCCAAATTGCAATCACATCATCACAAGGATAGTGTAAGAGTTGTAACTTTGAGGATGGGTTGCCAGTCATTTCTTCCAAAGCTGTTATAACTCTGAACTATATGGGGACTAACTTTTCTTCTTGGGCTACTTTCTAAGAAAGGAACAAATGTAAGAGGAAAAAATATTCCAAAATTCATTCTCTGAGAGGCAATTGGCAGTTCTCTTTAAGCTAAAACAAATTCATGAAATAAAGCAGGGCTCTCAAACTTACGGCCCACAGGCTGGATGCATCATGTGCTGGCCACGCCCGGTTTAGAGAAGGGGGAAAAGTCCCGATACGTCATGTGACACCGCTGTGACAACTTGAGTTTGGCACCCCTGAAATAGAGGGACTTCATGCATATCTAGTAATAAAGCAGACTGAGAATTCAAATAAAATTACTTTGATAGACCTTAAATCAGGATACAAGTTGATAGTGGTAGAGTAGAAAATGGATTAACAGGCTTTTTGTCAGGACCAGACTTTTATTCTTTATTTTCTTGCATGTTAGAGTATTGTAGTTGTTAGTACAGAATGCAGTATAAATTTAAATTGGAGAAGTAGTATTGGAGTTTGGAACTAAAAGGTCCAGATACGAAAGAAAATTAGCTCTAATACTTCAAATTAATTAACCACGACTCTCTTCAAAATTTGTATTTATGTTGAATAATCCTAACTCATTTTTTTTAAAAAAAGAAGGAAACCGCATTTCCCAGCATGTAAAACTTTAGGCACTTAGCCTTCAAATTGTAGATTTCTTATGAATTCCCTAAGTGAAATGATGCAACACAACCTTTGCATGTTACGGTGTTAAGCAATTTTGAATGCATACAGAACTTTTGTGTGAAGTTGTTTACAGATGAAAAACAAAAAAGCAGTGACTTGCAGCAAGTTGGTCATCCTTCCATCTGATTCAGTGCTGCTGAAGTAAACTGAATATGAGCCACAGTCCAAATTCTCTCCATCCATCTCTGATTGACTAGCTGATATCTCTGGTGGGATTTCAAGAAGGGAAAGTCATTCCCTAAAGTACTACTCTACTTCAGTCTTTTTTCCTTACAGAATGAAAAAGGAATTCTTTCCATGTTCCTGAGGTTGTTCTTCCCTTCATTGCGTATATTGTGCTTTTCTCCATGTCTGAATATTTGGGAGTGATAAGCTCCTTAATATATCCTGCATAGAGTTACTTCTCTGGAGGAAAAGGAAACAATCATTCACAACTTTTTCAACACAACATAGAACATTGTGTTGGAGAAAGGGGCTGATACCTCTTTAGGTCAGGAGCAGAACCCTTTTACAGTACTTTGTACCCAGCTTGCTGCCAAAGATTCTAAATTCCCGTGTTAAATCTGGGAGGATAATCTGCTACAAATTTTATGCCAAAATATATGTATGATTTTAAAGGAATTACAAATCAGTTTATTTCTTTTACTGAGCAATGAACATTCTACATCTATTCTTATCATTTAAGTATCCTTAATCTTCAGCAATAGAATCTTGATGTTTTAATGAAACTATTATTTTAAATACCTTTTCTTATTATCAACAGGGTCAAAAAAGCGACCATGTAAAGTTCTGTTTGAATATACTCCTCAGAACGAAGATGAGTTAGAACTGAAAGTAGGTGACGTTGTAGACGTGAATGAAGAGGTAAGCTATTTTAAAGAATTTTTGTGAAAAATTAAATCTGTAAGTCATAATTGAATTAAACTCTAGAAATGTCTGTTTTGCTGTTACAATTCGAAACTATCAAAAAGACAATGACTGAAGATTTCTATCTTGCAATTAACTAGAGAGTTATTATACTCCTTATTTATGATATATGCTTGAAGGAGTCTGAAAAATTGAAATAGGAAGATTACGTCTAATAGTGTTATATAGAAATGTACTATAGTAATTAAAATACTAGAAATGAGAAGCTTATTAAAACTTACACTTTTTAATAAAAATGTATTAGTCTCAAAAAGTGTCAATCACACGTCTGATTTTTGTCTATATTGACTAATATAGTTCTCCTTCTACAATGCCTACTGTTAAGACTAGGGACACCCGGATATCTATTTTGATCTAGAAGTATCTCTCAGTTTAATTTAAAGAACCACATAAACCAAATTCAAGTTCATGCAGTAGTATAAATGGAGTAAAAACTAATTGTTTTAGATATTTTCATTTCTGTGTTGCTTTCACTGTGAAAAAGATAAAGACTACAATTGACTCTATATAAATAGCTTGTTTACGAGCATCAGAGGACTGTAACTGCGGGCTACGGACGTGTTTCACGGAGGGCTCTGTGAAACCCGCTGATGTTCTTGCTGTCCGGAGGTCCCTAGGGACCTAATTTGCCCTGTAGGGGTGAAGAAAAGAGAACACACCCTCTGGGGACCATGAGGAGACTGCAAACTCCCTATTTGGTCCCAGAAAGGCAACTCCAACTGGCAGTGCAGAAAAGCGGCCATTATGAGCCGCTGTGAAGCTGGGCCAGCCGCCGACGCAAGAGACCGAAAAAGTGAAAGGGAGAACGAGTGTGAAGTCCGGGTGAGAGCTTTAAATGACTTTTTTTTTAATTCTTTGATTGGATTTTGAAGAATCCCCTAGAAGAAATACTAATGATTGTGACCTGAGCGTGGAAAAGCGGCGAGGAAAGCGAAAGGGCAAATAATTGGAACTGGTTAATAGTTTGATTAAGAAGATTGTACCTTTGAAGGGGTCTGGACTTTTCTTTTTGGTGTATCCTAAGTATTGGAGAGTGGAATTTTGGGAAGCTTTTTACTGGATACATTTGTAACAATTTTCTCTATACTCTCATCTTTTTTGCTTTCTTTATACTTATTTTGGACTGGCACCGGAGGTGTGTGAAAAGCGAGGGATTAGCAAATAATACTGCCACATAGAAGAAAGAGCCGTCGTGAAAGTCCAGTAGAAGAGGAAGTAACTAAACAAGATACAAGTGACCTTTAATGTTGCAGCTGCTCTGAACTGGGGAAAGTTATCAACTCAGACTGAACATCAACATTAACAGCAGTTGCTGGAGTACTATGAGAACTGGCAGATAAAGAAATATATATAAACAGTAAATCGCTTTCTCTTTGGACTGGCTTTTGGCTTGACTAGATCAGTGGTTGGCTTTGTATTTTTTGAAACCCCTCTAATTAAATAATAAGCAATGGTGAAGTTTTTTGAATTGCTGACTTGCCTGGAGGAACCTTCAACAGCTTGACTATATCAAGGTTTGGAAGAATCTGAAGCCTGGATTTTTCTGTTTAATTTTTCTTTTTTCTCTTCTTTTTTTGGACTTGGATGGCTATTTGATATTGGAGACTGGGACATCTGGACTTGACCTGATTTGTCTGATTGGGAAACATTGGGAATTTGGTTTTATTTATTTATTTTACTTTTCTTTTTAAATTTTTGTCTTATTGTACTTCTCTATTTTTCTTTTTTTTTCCTTTTAAATTTTAAATTTTTTCCTTCACCTCTATTCTTTTTCTTGAGGTGATTTTTAATGACCTAGTGGATTATTAAAGAGTTTTTTTTTCTTGTTTTATTTTTGTTTTTGGATTATATTTTTTTCCTTCTGGGTAAATTTGATCCTTTTTATTGGCTTCTTTTTCCTTTTTGGATTTTGAGTTTGGAATTCTGGATCTACATTTTCTTCATTTTTTTTCTTTTGCCTTTCTTTGGGGGTTGAATTTTGATTTTTGGTGGGTCAATGTGGATTACAAATTAAGAAACAAGCTGATTGTAAGTCTTTTCTTCTGGACCCTTACTCTTCTTCTAGATTAGAATCAACCTGCGTTTCTGTTGCTGGTGATCTACATCGATATTTATTTCTACATTAATACATTTTGACCATCTCCACAATGTCTAGAAAATTAATTTCTGCTCCATCTTCAGCGAGTTCGTATCCTGGGAGCCAGAGTACCATGGAGTCTAAGCTCCAGTAGGAAAAAGCAAACCAGGTGCAACTAGAGCTGAATACAATGATGCAGGCAATCTTGGTGAGCATGCTATGAAGGACGATGTAAAAGATGTGAAAAACAAAATAGGCAAAATGAATGAGAAAATGGAGAAATTTCAACAAACAATGGAGAAAAATGAGCAACAAATACAAAAGGTCAAGAAGACTGGAGAGAAAAGTGGGAGAGATTGATCATAGATTTGTACACTCAGAACAAGAAAAGGATAGAATAATAGCCATTTTAGAGATGGATAGAGCTGATTTTTATCTCAGATTTCAGAATATAGAAGAAGAAAAGGGAGGAAACCTAGCAGAAATAATGACAGGGCTGCTGGCAAAGGCTTTGGAGGTGACTGAGGATAAAATTCTGGGAGAGATAGTTAAATTTTTAGGGTACATACTCGATTTGCAATGAGAAACAATCTACCCAGAGAGGTCCATGTGAGATTCACACAAAAAAGAAGAAAAATGAAATACTACAGAAAGTGTGGGATGAACCACTAAAATACACAAAGAGGGAGATAATAGTTTTGAAGCAAATTCCGAGAAGAGTTAGGGATAAGAGAAGGGAATATATGTTTTTGACAAAACATCTAATAAAACATGGAGTTAATTTTAGGTGGTTAATCCCAGAAGGAGTCCGAGTCACATGGATATAACAAAAACACAGGTTAGACACAATAGATAAAGCTGAAGTCTTTTACAATGATTATCTACAACCACTAGGGGAAGAGAGATCAGAGGAGAGAGAGCAGGCCAGACAACAAGGAGGAAATTTAGGAGGAAGAGAGATCCCACAGACAGAAGTTGGTAAGGTGCAAGAAGAGAGAGTTACAGACCTCGGAGCAAAACCAAAAGAAGCAAGAGAGACAAGAAAAACTAGAGCGACAAAACCTAACTATAACTAATTATGGAAGAAGAAATAAAATTGATATCAGTAAATATAAATGTACTGAACTTGATAATCAAAAGGAAAAGGACTTTTAATAAATTGCAAAAGTTAAAATTGGACCTAATTTGTTTACAGGAGGTGCATATCAAAAAACATAATAGTAAAATATTAGAACATCCGAAAATTGGGAAATCATATGCTTCATTGGCACAACAAAATAAGAGAGGAGTAGTATTATACATAAAAGACACAGTTAAATCCAAACAAATTTTTATAGATGAAGAAGGAAGAATCCTGATGGTGGAGGTAATATTGAACAGGAAACGGACGTTGTTAGTAGCAATATACGCTCCAAATACTAGACAAGATGATTTCTACAGGGCATTACATAAGAAAATAATTAAATTAGAATATGAAAATTTGTGCATGGTGGGAGACTTCAATGCAATTGTTGATAAAACATTGGACTATAAAACAGGAGATACTAACAAGAAGGACAGAAGAATACGCCCGAAAGCATTTTTTACAATGGTAGATGAACTGGGTATCCGAGGTGGTTGAAGAGAAAACCACCTTGAGAAAAGACAATATACATTTTATTCAAATAGACACTCTTCATGGGTCCCAAATAGATATGATGTGGATATCAGCGGATCTGATTGCTAATATATAGGAAATACATATTGAAGCAAATATGTTGGCAGATCATAACCCAATAACAAGTTACTTGGAAAGGACAAGAAGTCAAGATGGACAATGAATCAAACTATACTACAGGAAAAAGAATTTGTTCAACTTATGGAGAGAGAATTAGATTTTTTTCTTTAAAGAGAATAAAAATGAGGATACATCGACTCAAAATATTTGGGATATGGTTAAAGCATTTATAAGAGGATGGACTATAACATGTTGGTAAGAAAAATAAAATACAAAGAGAAATGCAAAGAACTTTAGAGGTGGACTATAAAAATTTAGACAAAGAGCTACAAAGTAATCCACAAAATAAAGATGTTGAAAACCAAATGGACTTAAAAAGGCATAAATTGAACTTGTTAGAAAAAGAAGAATTAGCACAGAAAGTTAGAAGAGCTAAACAAAACTTTTTTGAGAATGCAAATAACCCAGGAAGATGGCTGGCATATAAGTTAAAGAAAGAGAAAGAAAAGAAACTGATACAACAGCTTAGGGATGATAAAGGAATTATCTTTCATCTTAATGAAGAAAAAAAAATAGTAGAAAATTACTATGAACAACTTTACCAGCAAAGAAACACCTTTAGAAGATAAGATAAATTTATATTTAAAAGAAGCTGAACTACCTTTAATACCAGAGGAAATGAGGAAAATGTTTGAGGAGAAAATAACAATGATGGAATTAACAGAAGCAATTAAAAAACAAAAAAATGGTAAAGCACCTGGGATGGGCTAATAGCGGAATTATATAAAACCTTACAAGACTCTTTAGGTAATCAAATGTTGGCAGTCTTTAATGAACTTTTGGAGAAGACGAAAATACCAAATTTGTAGTTGGAGGCTTTTATTACCCTTATACCGAAAGAAGATTCAGACTTACAACAGATAAAGAACTATAGGCCGATATAGTTATTAAATGTGGACTGTAAGTTATTTGCGTCAATAACAGAAGAAAGACTAAAGAGGTTTCTGACACAATTTATACATACAGACCCAAGAGGCAGATTAGAGACAATATAGCACTGTATTTATATATCAATATGTCAGCATATTGCCCCCAACAATCTGGGTACTCATATGAGGACAATTCTGAATACCTTGGAATACTATGAGATGCACCCAGAGAAACAGATGGCATTGATGTTCCTGGACCCACAGAAAGCATTTGATAATGTAAATTGGCTATTCATGTTATCACAATTGAAAGTAATGGGTTTTGGTGATAGATTTGTTAAAATTATTGAGGCAATATATGTTAACCAAACTGCAAGGGTAATGTTGAATGGAGAGATGACAGATAAGATTAATATTCAAAAGGGTACAAGACAGGGATGTCCTCTGTCACCACTACTATTTGTGTTAACTTTGGAGGTTCTGAATAGAAAGATTAGACAAGATAGAGAAATAAAAGATTTGGAAATTAAGAAGGAAGAGTATAAATTACAGGCATTTGCAGATGATCTAGTTTTTATTTTGGAAGATCCAAAAGACACAGGACCTAGGCTGCTAAAAAGAATAGAGGAATATGGTGAGGTAGTAGGTCTGAAAATAAATAGAGAAAAAACTAAGATAATTGTGAAAAATGTTACAGAGAAACAGAAGAGAAAATTAACAAAGAAATTATGTATACAGATCACTGAGAATGTTAAATATTTGGGGATACAATTAAC
>JANHJO010008983.1:20139-30202 GCA_032468235.1 Pseudoxyrhopus heterurus | reverse complement strand
TCTTTCCCCCTTCTGACTATTATGCCTTTTGCCCACTTCTTTTAGGCTTGTTAATTGTGTCAGTAAATCAAGCTCTATACCAAAAATGCAACACTGAGGTGGCTGTTGCCTGTGCGTTCCCGTTAAAGCATGAAAATCCCTAAAAGCCTAGTATGCCAATGACCCTTTAACAAGAAACACTAATTTTATGCAGAAGATGGCGCCTAGCCTTGGATTCTTGGAAAGATCAGAGTGTATTGGATGTCTACCCAAGCCTAAGTGATGATCAGCATCTGAAGAACAGAGGCCCCATTACACTAATCTTAACTACAGGGAAATTGGCTCTACTGTTACTTGATAAATTATTTTGGCTGTATTTCCTTTTACTGTTTTATTAATTATAAGTACCGGTAGTTCTCGACTTATGGCCATGCGTCTGGACCCTGATGGCTGGTGGCCCCACGGCAGACCCAAAACATGGTGGATGGATTGCATCAAGGAGGACATGAAATGCGGGGGGGCGTCACCCCTGAAGACGCCCTGGATCGAGCCAAGTGGAGATGGTTTTGTCAACGAGTGGACCCTGCCATAGCCCGGGAATAATGCCAGGAAGAAGCTGAGCCCTCGACTTATGACCACAATTGAGCCCAATATTTCTGTTGCTAAACAAGGCTGCATTAAGTTACTTTGGTCCCATTTTACAACCTTTTCTGCCACAGTTGTTAAGTGAATCACTGCAGTTAAATAAATCATGCGATTGTTAAGAAAATCTGGCTTCCCCCCTTGACTTTGCTTGTTGGAATCCAGTTGGGAAAGTTACAAAGAGCCACAGTGGTGCAGTGGTTAGAATGCAGTACTGCAGGCTACTTCTGAAGACTACCGGCTGCCGGCTGCCAGCAATTCGGCAGTTTGAGTCTGACCGGCTCAAGGTTGATTCAGCCTTCCATCCTTTGAGATCGCAATATGCTGACTCTGTAAACCACGCAGATAGGGCTGTAAAGCAGTGTGAAGCGATTTATAAGTCTAAGTGCTATTGCTACTGCTATGGCGATGCATGAAAAGCAGTCATACGTCACTTTTTAGCACCGCTGTAACTTTGAATGATCACTAACAGAATGGTTGTAAGTTGAGGACCACCTGTATTTTAACTAGTTTATAATTTTAGAATTGTAAGCCACCTAGAGATGGCGACCTGTAGAAATTGAATGAATGAATAAAATTTACAAACTTGCCACCAGCTCATCAATTACTATTCAGCCCAATTTGTCAAAACAGATCGTTAAAACTTGGCATGCCTTAGTTTTCCCAACTGTCCACACTTCAGGTGTATAACTCTGGAAGTATTTATTTTAATGAATATAGCTGCCCATTTCAAGAGTCTGGGCAGCTAGTGACAATTAAAAACACCATATTAAAACTCTGACAGTAAAAGAACAATACGTGTGTAATTAGCAGTCAAAACAAAACAAACCCCCCAACATCAATGCAATGTAACCATTGCACAGACTCTGCTACACTCCCAGATTCCCAAGCCTAGTCACCAAACCATATCTGTAACATCTTGCAAATTCAGCTATCTGAAGATCAGGGAGAGAATCTTCTTTGTGGTAGCACCTTGTTTCTGAGACTTTTATTTTGTTTTTAAATTTGTCCGCCTTTTGCAACCTAGCTAGTGGTTTGCTGTAATTTAATATAATTTCAATGTTATAAATACCCCTAACAATTATATATTGCAAAACAGACAAAAAATTCAACCTCGGAATTTATATCCAGCATTAGGGAGCAGCATCAAGTGTTAATATACTCGGAGAGTCTATGATCAGTTGTATTTTTAGGTTTTTAAACTCAAATTTTAAATTGAATTCATGAAGTATTTAAAATGTACTTTTTAGTGCTTTTGTTATCTACCTCAGTCTTTGAAGATAGTAGAGGGAATACATTCAGATAAGCAGATATACTCCTGGTCAGTTACTTGAAATTTCCAGATTAGTACTTTTGAGGCAATAATCTGGAAATTGCTCCACAACCATATCTTGGCTTTACATTAACTGTGGAAAATTGGTATTCTCAAAGATGTGAATTCAGATCTAAAGCAGAGATTCACAAACCTTCTTGGTTCACTATCTTTTTATTGTCTTAGTAAAATTTTCATGGTGTCCTTAGCCAAATAAATACCTAACATTTACATTTATTAAGTTTTAGATTTAGCTAATTTTTAAAAGACAAAATGTAATAAAAATTATTCTTATAAAAAAAGTCATAAAAAGAAATAGAGGTAATGCAAACCACAACAAGTATCCCTGTGCTGTGAATACATACACATACACATAAGTTGCTATTAGCTCCCCATCACAGTAATGGTGGCAGGTTTTGGCAAAAGCACAGATGGCGTGGACCTTGGTAAGAACTTCTGAATCAACACGACTAGGGAGTAGATTGCTAGTTTCTTTCCTTGCTTCTGCTTGAGATAGCTCGACCTATTGTTCTGACCCAGCTCCCCAAACGCAACAAACCCTCTGAAGTTAACTCAAAGATTCCTTTATTAGGAGTGCCGGCAGCCCCGGTAAAAAGTTTCTCTCTCACTGCAGGCTAACAAGTCCGGCCAGCCAGAAGATGAATAGTTGTCTGCCACATCTATTCATCTCTGCCCCCTGCCTTTTACCCCCAGAACTAGGGTGGGGCTTCACTAGCAGCAGTGGCTCTTCCTTCCCAAAGATAGGCCCACGGATTTCCACTACTCTCCAGTCCTCTGCCTTCTGCGCATCCGCGCATCAGGCATTGGAACCAGCTGGTCCTCCTCTTCCTCATCAGCCACCTCCAGACCTTGGGGCTGTTGACTCTCCATCTGGGGGGCTGATGGACGGCTCAGGCTTTGCCTCTGTCTCTCTCTCTCTGCCAGCTCCACTCCCTCTTCCCCCTCGGAGCTCTCAGGTTGCCTTGATGCTGGCCCTGACTCCCACGCCTCCTCCTCCTCTGATTTGGCTGCTGGAGGGACCATAACACCTATACTCAGCAAAATTGCAAAAAGAAGAACATTTTACTGAAGCTTTGAGACTCACTTCATTAGATCTCATAAGTAGAATTTATGCAGATCGTTTGGAGAGGACAGGGTGGTATGGGCAAATCATGGAGACAAATTCTCAATGGCTGGATGAAGATTAAAAATAAGGATTTGACAAGTGCCTCTATTACATGACATCCCTTAAAACGGACAATATGACTGCAAGCCTATGCAATGCAAGCATTAAGCACTTCAAACAGTGCTATGTAAAGCCCTGGAAAAACAATTGCAGAGAACAGTCTTCCACATGTTAAAAAATGTGCTCTGGGAAAGGCTATACCAACTATTCAAGCCCCCAAGCAGATTCACTGCTGCCAGGATCTCCTATGGACTCTCTGGCAAAAGACCAACTTTAACAGAATAGTTTTTCTTTCCTGGAAGCTTAGATGAATTTCAGTCATCCTCAGCTTGATTCCTATCAAGTTCAAATCACTTCAAAACCTGACAAAGCAGCACTTATCTGCTAAAAACAGCCCCAGATATCTTCCAGTCTACGTTAATCATGCTTACTTTGAAACCAATGCCAATCGCAGCATGAAAATATATTTGCACTTTTGCAATGTTTTTGTTACATGTAATTGAAACTACAATCCTAAGCATAGGCATAGCAAAATTCAATTTATGTTCACTCAGAAGAAACCACTCTCCTGGGATGGGAAGGGGAGGAGGTGGGAAGAGAAAGAGCCTGAAAAAAACCGAGAAAGCCTTTGTTTTATTCCCCAAGGGTCTCCATTTTTTATCTTTGAAAATACATGAAAATTGAACCATGGAATATTTCTATATATCTTATTTAAATGCATCTGTTTTATTCCTTTTGTTACTGACACTTATATGCCACTCCAACAGGCTTCCATTCCCCTCAGCAGTCAAATAGGTCCACCCTTCCTGTAGAGATCCGTAGCCCTATTCATCCCAACAGCAGTCAATGAACATCTGCCTATGACAAAAGGCAGATGTTACATTTCCACCATCCTCCAATCAAGAGCCATCTGTTCTGAAACAAAAACAAGGCCTAATGTGTGATTATCAATATGCGTTGAGGCCATGATGGCATGGGACAAACCCTTGGTTGTTATGATGGGGATGAATTTCCAAGTTGCTTCATAGCTCAACACCAGGGGTGGCTGACTAAAGTATAGCAGCATAAATCTGTGGAACCCCATTGCCACTATTATTATTATTATTAGCGTATGGCGTTGTTACAGTAGCCAGGAGACCACAATCCTATTGCAGAGTAGTAGTTTGACACGCCAACATACCATCCCTGTTATAGGAAACGTTTGCATGCTCTGCTATGTATGCTACAGGTGGGCAAATCGGCTTTGCATCAAGGAGAAATACAAACAGCTCTTCCTGCAGCTTCACCCAAGGACCCTCCATTCCCGGAGCTACCTTGCAATTGGGCACTGCAATTGGGAAGGTTCAGGAGCCATCAGAAATCTATCTGCACAGAGCACCAGCTCGTCTCCCCACCGAAGTGGTACCTATCTATCTACTTACATAGAACATGTTTTTGAACGGTTAAGGTAGACAGGACCTGAGGCAGATGACAAGAGTTCACTTTGCCATGCCGTGCTTGGGCTCGAACCACCAAAGCTGAGACTACCTCCAGCGTCAATTAAGCCACTGAACCACCGTGCCTCTGATTGCCCTTACTATAGTGAGATCAAAAACTGTCAGGGGTTGCTATTCTGTGCCTGTGGAAGGTACAACAGCACAGCAGCAGTCCTCATAACTGTTCCTGGCACCCAACTTGAGGAGTAACATCTCAGATATCTTCCAGCTTCTAAAGGGCATCGGGGATTGCAACAAACATCTCACCTGTGCTGTCTGAGCTTGTGGCTGCTGCCACACCAAACCCCAGGAGAATGTTTATGAGACAGGAATACTCCATCTTAATTCAACTAGGAGTGAGTCATACAAAGTATGAGTCACACAAAGAATGCTTCCTCATTCACTGATTGTGGAAAAGCTGAGATGTATTGCAGGTAGACCTAACATTAAAGCAGCAGCTTAATAGCGAAACAATTATTTGTATATTGTTATCAAATCTTTTATTTCCCCAAATGATTTTTTAAATTTAAAACTTTTAGACTTTTAAGTAAAGTATCAGGTTATTACAAATCCTAGGTACAAGAGGTATACAACTAACAAATGCAAGAATGTCTTCTTCAGGAACACTAACTAGTAATATGCTGAGGTAATTTGCACAGTAGGGTTTCTGGCAAGTAAGCAGGACACTGCAAGCAACGGAGAAGTTGAATTTCATCTGATAATTTTTGGTCTTTTTTTCCCCATTAGTGTCTATACAAGAGAATGTGTGAAGAGAGGAGCTGGCTGGAGCTGCACAATCTTTGGGGGATTCATGGAAGTGGATAAGTCTAGTCTGGTGATATGAAAAGAAGGCACCATGCTTGTGCTCCTGCCTCAGGTGGATCCCTCCTATATCTGCATCAAGTGCAAACTCATTGTGCTGCTAGAAAAGAAAGCGGAAGAGTGGAAGCACGCCTGGCCATGCTGAGGCTCATTAGAGAAGATGAGGAGATTCTGGATGTTCTCCTGTTTCCAGCCTTCTGTCTTCTTGCCTTGCTAACTTGGGACCTAACACTAAGAGAAAATGACAGTTTAGGGCAGGGCTGTCAATCTGGCGTGGGCCGGATGCATAACGCACTGGCCACGTCCACACCCTGTTTAGCAAAGAGGAAAAAAGTCTTGATACATCATGTGACACTGCCATGACGACACGAGTTTGACACCCCTGATTTAGGGAATGAAAATAGTTACGGTAACTATTTTTTTCAGCTCAAGAGCACCCATATTTGAGTCAACATTCTGATAAAAACAATCTGTCAAACTGCAATTAGCCTCAGTGGGTAAGGATTTAAAGGAGAGGTTGCACAGAAGACAGCTGTAAGAATTCTCAGCCTGAACAACTAAAATTCAACTAGATGGGAATAAAATTTTAGATATCTCCCAAAATGATTATGAAACAAAACGTGGAGTCCAATTTAAAGCAGATGTGAGCAGTTTTATAGCCAAAGTGCCTTGGAAACATACCGCACTGAGCCAGTTAATACCAGCAAAAAGCCAAAATCTTTTAAGGCCGCTAATTACCTAGAGCTGAGTTGATGCTCTAAGCAGCACAGTCAGGATATTGTACTGCATTTACTGTCACTAAGCATGCCCTGAAATTTGAACATACTATGTGCAAATTGTTTTCCACCAATACTACACTGCTGTTAGCCTTTATAACACCAAAAAGGAGTAAATCACAGGCTTTTCCTTCCTACCTTTACAAAATAATCAACATTTCAGCAATCTTTTGATAGTTCTCAGAGGCAGCTGAGAAATGCTGATAATTCTCTCTAGCCTTAGAACCATTGATTGATTTCCTACTTTGTCAAATATTAACTCTTTTTGAGCCAGGACAAGGACAAGTTTGAAGGGGCCAATGACAAGTGCCAATAAAGAACTTGACCAAACGTTTTAATTCAAAAGGGATACTGCCAGCAACTTAGAAAGAAACTATGACATGATTCTGTATCTATGCAATTCACAGTAGGAAATTACATCTACATACCAATGCCATTTAACATGAAAAAACCCTTAGAACAACAGACTCTGAAAGATTTTGAATAGTACTGTTCTCATATTTCTTTGAGACAGCATTTTAGATCAATTATAACAATTGAAGAAAATGAATGACTTGATAAAGCCAAGAATGTATCAGTTAGAATCTGGTGAGTCAGTTAATTTGTAAAGCAAAGTCACAGAAATTTCAGGGAAAGGCAGAACGCAATGATTAGCAACTTTTTTTTCATCATCCAAGTTTGTAATCATTATACTATATATTAACACTATATATTTCATGTACAGACCTGCCATAATATGAACTGCCTAGTATTATACATGCATATTTGAACTGCTGTATTCTGCTGTAAACCCTTTGAGTTGGAACTGCTAAAATGCAGTGCTGAATTTCATCATAGGTTACATTCCATTGTGGCATATGGAATGCCCTCCATTGAAAGCAGTGATTCCTAATTACATTGCTTTTTCCTTTCTATTCAGCTAAATAGAAGCTTTCCCTCACACCAATTTTGTGATAGACACCACACCCCAGTTCTGCTCTATTCAGCATTGCGAAAGGTAGTGTCTTGTTTTTCTATCCTACCCATACTTTGTCTTTGCTCTAACTGCTCGACCAGCACAGATATGCTGCTGAATCCCTGCCATTTTTTTCAATATCTTTCTGATGACAGAGGCATAGTTAACGTTCTGTTCATGCAAGGTAAGAGTTCTTCCTGTGTTCATATGAGAGCATCTAGTTTATTTGGGCTCAGTTCAAAAAAGTTAAGCAGGATCAAAACTGGTGAGCGCTGGATGGGAGCATGGTAGGAAAGTTCAGTGACTGAGAAGAAAGGAAGGGGAAATCACTTCCAACTCTTTCAAGAAAACTTATCCAAGTCTCCAGCACCTTAGCTGAAGCAGAGCCTTGATCTTTTCACATGTAAAGGACTTCCACTATATCCTTCTCCTCCACCACTCTCAAGTCAGCTTAACTATAGTGCGTTTTTTCTCTCTCCCCACAGTAATGTATTCATTTGCTACTGGCTGAAATGTTCTTGATCATCTAAGATACGCTCTGAAGAAAAATGACTTTAGGAGGCACAGCAGCTAACAGACAAGGATCCTGCTTTAATGCAGCCATTTGAATTCCATCCATGATTCCCTAGTAGTCACAGTAAACATTCTTTCTTCTCAATCAGATACAAGGCTAGTTAGGAACCTGGAGATTTAATAGGATAAAGAATAATATCTCAGAAAATGGGGCATTCTTTCATTCAGAACGTTTCTGTGCAACCATGAATCAAAGGCAGACTGGTTTTGTTTGATAGATGAGGTCACCCTGATTTAGAAAGGGGGTGAGAGAGCAATTTATTTCAACCCAGAGAAAGCATGCAGCAATTATTCGTACTTTACCAAATTAAAAGCCTATTATTTTCTAGCAATTTTATTCTCACCCTATTTTTCTTAAGTAGCATAACAGGCATAAATTGCAGTATGTTTTTCTAATTGCCATTATATAAAAAGCTGTAATTAATGTCTAAATTAAAGGCATGTTGGCTGTTTGGTTAATTATTCAACCTCATATTATCATAGGAGCACCGGTAAAGTCACACACCTGTCATCATTTGGTAATCAGTGGAACAGTTTAGAACAGTGATGTCGACCCTTTTTTGGTTCCCGTGCCAAATCGCTTGTGCACGCATGCTCCCATCACCCACAATGCAATGCGCCCAGGTGGCCCCCCGCGCATGCGTGCGTAGCCCCCAGGTTTTTAGCTTGAAAAAGAGCCAAAAAAACAGCTGTTTTTTGGCTTTTTTTCAGCTAAAAACCTGGGGGTCGCGTGCACATGCGCAGTGGAGCTGGACTGGGCAACAGCTGGTGTGCCGGGCGACATGGCTCTGCGTGCCACTTTGGGCACACGTGCCATAGGTTCGACATCACTGGTTTAGAATGAACAAATCAAGAGCTGATTTTTAAGACTGATCGTTTGTACCTTAAAAGTAAGGCTCACTCCATATTTGGATAAAAAAATAGGACTTTTAAGCTGGAAAAATTAATGGCAATTTTTTTTGGTTGCAGGGCAATAAATTGCTTAGAATTATTTCCATGGGGAAAATAAGTTATTGCTTTACCCAGTTGCTTCCAGATTTAATTCAAGGTTATTACCTTTAAAAGCTTTTATGGCATGGGTCCAGGTCACCTAAGGAATCATCTCAACTCCATTCGCTCTGGGAGGACCATGCTCTGGATCCCATTGGCCAAAGAATTGTGGTTGACAGAGTCCAGAAGAAGAGCCTTTCCTGCCGTGGCTCCCGTCTTTTGGAATATCATGACCCCCAAGGTGAGATCTGCCCTCTAAATCCCATCTGATTTGGAAGATCTTGACCTTCCAAAAGAGCCAGAAAATCTGGCTCAGCTAACTGGCTTGGGACCCTGATGCGAAGTCTCATTTTGGAGGTGGCTAGTAGATTGATAGAAGGTTCCACTTCCACCTAACTATGCATTGCTTCTTTATATTTACTTTATTTACTAATATTAGTTTTAATGTTTTAACTTTTAATGCCCCATATTTTAATGTTTTAATCTTGTAATTGTTTTATTTTGTTATTTACAGTACTGGAAGCTGCCCAGAGTCCACTTGATATCAGACAGGTGGCATGCAAATTTAATAACTACAAATTATATAGCTAAATAAAATAAAAATTAAAAAAAATTGCATTGGCAACAATATCCTGATCCAAATCATTGTTGGGAGGGTCCATGGTGGTCGAGTCCACCCACTGTGGGAATCTTCACATCATCCTGGAAAAATGCCTAGCCAACCTTTTTCTAAAAAAAACCTCCGATGATGGAGCATTCAGAATGACTCCAGGATGCACCTGTCCCACTGTTTCATACATTACTCATTATTTTGAGCTTGCATCTCACTAATTGCTCTTTGCTTTATGCTAAGACACTACAGAGAATAAATCTACACCCTCTTCCCTGCAACAGTTCTTCAAGTTTTGGAAGATTGCTATCATGCTTCTCTTTAGCCTTCTTTTCTTTAAACTAAACACCCCGTCCTTTCAACTGTCCTGAAGATTTAACATCCAAGCCTCTCATCATCTCTATTGCTCTTGTCTTCCCTTTTTCAAGTTCAACCTCCATGCTTCTGATAATAAATTTGAGAACTTAAGTGTGGATTTTTAATATTATGGTTTGTTGCGGTCAGCCAGATGTTTAAACTGGATTTGGCATTTTTATCCACCTATCAAGTCCTTCCCAAGGACCTGGGATAGGGACATTAATTTTATTTATAGCAATAGCAATAGCACTGTATTTATATATACCGCCTATCAGGGCTTGCAACCCTCTCTAAGCTGTTTACAATGTCAGCATATTGCCCCCAACAATTTGGGTTCTCATTTTACCCACTTCGGAAGGATGGAAGGCTGAGTCAACCTTGAGCCT
>JANHJO010008983.1:0-11199 GCA_032468235.1 Pseudoxyrhopus heterurus | reverse complement strand
CCCAGCCCCCCCCCCCCCCCGATGCAAACTTCTACAGAAAATGGAAAAAGCAGAGGATGGGACTGTATGAATACATCCTTGTGTTCCTGAACGAAAGGCATGATACACATTTAAGAAATAGATAAATAAGAAAACGAAGCATTTGGAGAGAGAAAAAGCCTTTGGTTGATTACATCCTTTTATTTCCAGGGATATTTACAATTCATCTTCCCAAAGAGACTCCTGGAGAGAAATTTGATGGCTTAGATATGTTGACAGCTTTGTTAGCACCAAAGAAATCCCGATCAGCTAAACCTTTAGTGGAAGAGATGGGTTTGTATGATTTGATTTTTAAAAAATGGTTTGCGGGCTCTTGTTTCTCTGTGTAACATGCATTGGAGGATAAGACTTTTTGTAAGTTAACTTTTAATGATTTGAATAAAATAGTAATGCTGCTTCTAGATGAAAAATCTATTGGAAGATGCCTTCTAGCATATTAAGAAATGGTTTATTCTTACTGAATATAGTGACAAATTCTATTATGAATTGGATGTTAAGTAAAATAAGCCAGATTCATGCTTCATTGTCTGTCCTACCTTCTCTTCATAATTTCTTGGAGTCATATATCCATTTCTACCTAGAGGTATTAGGAGCTGAGTTTAATCTTTTAAATCTGCTTTACTATTGAGTTGTGATCCATTTCTGTTGCTATCTCTACATTTCTGGTTACTGAATATCTTCCATCTATGAACTAAATTCAGACTATCGCTTTGCTCTTTTTTTAGAAACGAGAAGAACTAAAACTAATACAATAAAACTGTCCTTGGGAATAGCTTTCCACCAAGCTGGTGGAGAAATTGTGAAAGGCCATAATTCCACTTCCACTAAGTCATAGTTGGATTTCACCATCATTTGTTAAGTAAATCACATAAATTGACACATGACATTATTTTAAACCCAAGTAAACAACATTAGTGGTTTAGAAATTCTTTTTTAAAAAATATTTAAATGTATTGTTCACCCAACTCCAATGGACACTAGGTAATGTAAAAAACTAGGAAGAACATAACACCACCTAAAAATACTGAATCATACAGGCACTCCAGGGTAAAATACAGTTAAGCTAACAATCAGCATAAGTATCCATAAGGAAATTTAAAAACCATGAAATCGAGCTATTCTCCAAAGCACCTGAGGGCAGGACAAGCAATGGATGGAAACTAATCAAGGAGAGAAGCAACCTAGAACTAAGGAGAAATTTTCTGACAGAACAGTTAACCAGTGGAAGAATGTGCTTCCAGAAGTTGTGAATGCTCCAATGCTGGAAGTTTTTAAGAAGAGATTGGACAAACATTTGTCTAAAATGGTATAGGGTTTCCTGCCTGAGCAGGGGGTTGGACTAGAATACCTCCAACATCCCTTCCAGCTCTGTTATTCTGTTATTCTCTCACAATTATGTTTAGCAGTCAGTCTTTTAGAAAGGCTAAGGATGAGGTAAATCGGGGGGATTGGGGAAAGCTTGCCCTCAGAATAGGCCTAAGGTAAAGTTCTTCATTAAATTGGACTTTAAGACAAGGTCCTTATAGTTTCACATGTATAATTTTTGTTCTGTATTTTAAAAGTTATCGGGTAGAGAAATATTAGCCAGATCATAAAATCTGCTAATTGTGAGCTTTTTAATCATGTATTTTTGAATTACTATAAAGTATTTTTGTGTTGACTAGGTGGTTTCTTTTATTTTTTAAATTTATTTATTTTGGCAGTGGGTGAAATCATTATCCTGAGCTTATGTGTTAATCTAAAAAAACAGTGTAAATCATATGATCCTGATTCTTTTGGAATGTTGTAGGAAATTTGTTAATTAAGTAAAGATATTTTTTGGTGGAATTTCATACATTCTAAATGATACAAAAATTTGATATTGTTGTAATAGTAGCTTTTGATGGCAATGCTTGTTCAGGTGCTCTTGATGAGGAGAACATGGAGGAAGACGAGGAATTTGACTGGGAAATAGAACAAACTCTTCAGAAAGATGGCATAGAGGATTCCTTGTACCCATCTGGTTCCTATGGATTTGGAAGTCAGAAATCAGGAGTTTTTAGACGTCTTCAGGTAAGTGGGAGCATTAAATAAACACAGATATTTAGTAATCAGAAATGTATTTTTGATATCACAGAACAATGATGTCTGAAAAAGTGCTGAATAATATAAATGTAAAATTTATATTATAGCAAAGCAATAGCAGACTTATATACCACTCCATAGTGCTTTACAGCACTCTGAGTAGTTTACAGAATCAGCATATTGCCCCCAACAATCTGGGTTCTCATTTTACCGACCTCGGAAGAATGGAAGGTTGAGTCAACCTAGACCCCTGTCAGGATCAAACTCCAGCCAGTGGACAGAATTAGCCTGCAATAATACATTCTAACCACGGTGCCACCACAGTTCCCTATGGCCATATTCTTGAGATTAGATGGCAATTGCTGTGTAAGTTAAAATGTCTAAAAGGTTGTTTAAATCTTTTCAATTTTTATTTTTAAAAAATGGTGTTAGAAGTCAATAGGAAATAGAAATTGACTCATATGAAATGTGATGGAATGTGTTTATAAAGGTATAAAGGGGGAGGTGATATAACACAATATATCACCAATAGCAAAGCAGCATTTTCCCAGAAACGAGAGAGGAACACATTCCAAGGAGGAGGGGGTGAGACAAGATATAACACAGTCTAGAGCTGGGTAGGAGACAGAGGAAGTAGTTTAGGATAGCCACTTCCTAGAATCCCCCAGGGTATATATTTGTTAGGGTGAAGAGTAGTATAGGGTTAGTCTGACAAGCTTTTGTTTATATAGTATGAGCAAAACTGAACTTTAGTGGATTGTTCGATGTTGTTCTAGAGCTGGGCCTGACAAGAAACATTTTATAATCTTTGAATCTTAAATTGGAAAGAAAGAAATACTTAGAAAGATGGAACTTGTACTTCACTGAATAAATAAGCCTTAATTCCATAATGGTTTAGGGAGAACACAGTATATCTGTTGGTGATCTATATTATATAATTGCCTGACTTAATGATAAATACCTTATTATTTTCAATGAGCCTACTGCAAGCAGGTTTGATGTCAGTCGATCTATACTAAGCATAACAGTAGTTTGGATCCAAACAGCTAATTATAAAATCGAGAATTTTATGAAGTCTGCTAGTATATTTATGATGAAAAATTATCATTACGGAAAAATTATTTGAGACGTGTATATGCAATACAGGTAGTCCTTGCTTAACACCCATTTGTTGAGTAACCAGTGAAAGTTAAGATGGCACTGAGTGAACGGTCCTTGAAGTGGCAGTGATTGCAGTGCCCCTGCGGTTAAGTAATCAAAATTCAGGCACTTGATGGCCCACTTGCATTTCCAACTGCAGCATGTGCTTCAAGTCCCTGCCATCTACCTATCTCCCCCCCACCTCTGCCCTTTGGATTGTCCTGTGCTCCGCCACCTAGTCCAGGGGTGTCAAACTGGTGGCCCGCAGGCTGGATGCGTCACAGGCAGGACACGCCCACCCCAGCTCCACGAAGGGGGAAAATGTTGCGACACGTCACATGACGGCAATGTAACACCGTGAGTTTGACACCCATGACCTAGTCCCTCCTCTCACCTCCAGCTGACCTTCACTGTCTGCTTCCTCCACTGCTGATTAGGTATGCCTGCCTGCTTAGGGCAGCTACTTGGCTCTTTGTGAGTGCCCTCCGGCCGACAGGACAGAGATGGGGGAAGGAAATAGACAGATGGTGGGAAAGTGATATCCTCAATTTAGGTCACAGGTGGAAAATATTCAGGAACCAGAACTTTATGGATAGCAGCAGAAAAGGATCACAACTCAGTAGTAAAGCAGATTTAAAAGATTCCAACTCAGCTCTTAATACCGCTGCTGTGGAAGTGGGAAATACGGTTCCAAGAAATAATGGAAACCAGGTAGGACAGACAATGAAGTATTAATCTGGCTTATTTTACTAAACATCCAATCCATAATAGAATTCATCACTTTATTCAATAAAACATGAGAAAACATCTTAAAATGCAAAAACAGGGACCCCCAACCCTTGGTCTATGGACTGGCACTGGGCCACAGCATGCCAGAAACCAGGCTGCACAAACAAGCGAAGCCCCAAACCTGGGATGCAAAACCACGGAAAACCCTCTATACATGGTGCCCCAAAGGTTGGGAACCACTGTGTCAACGTTCCAAGTAATGCACCTATAGAAATTAGAACTCGGAGGCAAATTCCTCTAAGAACAGTTTTATTGGGTATATCATATTGACACAACTGGTGAAAGCCAAGTCTAAAAGTTCCCGCAACTTTCACCTAATTAAAAGTAAAAGTTTCCCCTTCCCCCCCCCCCCAAGTCACTGGTCATGTTGTCCAATCCAGGAGCTGGCCGGTTGCTTGGTTACTTCACTCCTCTGGCCAACCACCTGTATGAATGTCCTTGGGTTTCCACAGGAAAGTTGTATTGTTTTGGCTACAAACCCCATCTAAATATTTTCCCCTTCCCTCTAGTGTGTGTCAACCCTGAAGCCTCCAAGGTGGCCTCAGCCATGATCACTTCAGGGTTGACACGCTGTGCTAATAGGCATCTTCCAATAGATTTACCAGCAAGAAGCAGCATTACTATTTTATTCAAATAATTAAAAGTTCTTCATCTCCAATGCATGTTAATAGAGAAACGAGTCCGCAAATTATTTTTTAAAAATAAATCATATAGACCCATCTCTTCTGCTTAAAGGTGGGGGCGAGTGCAGCAGAGCAAGAAAAGTGTGAAGTCCTGGCTTAATGGTGACACAGTCTGGGCCTAACGACAGTAATTATGCCTATTAGAATTGCCATCACTATGCAGTCCAGGATGTTTCTTTTAACCGCATCACTTGGCAACAGAAATTCTGGTCTTAATTGGAGACATTCAGAGATGACTACGTGTATATGTATACTGACATACATATTTGTAAAGATTGCTGAGCATTTATGGAAAACTTTATGCAGTCACTATTTGTTTGGAATTTCTACAGAAGTGTACAAGGTCCCATGAAAATGTCCACTTGCTTCATGAGCTTAATAAAATTCCTTTTTATAATTTGCCATTTTATGGCATGGTGTGGTCTAAAGTAGTTTCCTTCTAATGGAAAACAGTATGAGGAAAAGGAGATGTTTCACTCTATATCATGCAGTTTATGTGAAAAAGTGTAAGTTGTAAACCTTAAACATATTGCTTGAGGATGGCAGATTTTCTACCGCTTTGTTTTTAAGAAAGATATTTCTGTATAACTGAAGAGAAAAAGCCAAAGTGGACACATTTTTGAAAAAGATAAAACATAGAAAGGAAAACTTTAGTGAAGAATGAACCATTTTGCCTTAACCATTATGACATCTCCTTCATCCATACATCTTTAAGTTTAGACATGTGCTATAATACATTCTCTTAAGTGAAGATAAGGGTAAGTTTAAAGTGGTCACATTTATAGATGTATTCTTCAAAGCTTTGAGAAGGCCTTTTTTTCAACACAGCAGCAAACTAAAAAAGGAAATGACAAAGAATGTTTCCCAGAGGAAATGATACAAGTAGTACATGGACCTGAAAACACAGGCATAGGAGAAGAAATTAAATTACTTTCTTTTTATCAAAAAGCAAATACAGTTGTGTGATGTGAATCCTTATCGTAAAGCATTATAGCTTCCGAGAGACACTTTTGCCCGCTTTTCAGTTAGTTATGCACTGATATTAGCCAAATATCAGGACACTGAGAACTGAACAGTCACTTGAGTTAAAGAAAATTATTAACTGTTAAACAAAAGATTATTAATCAATTCACTGATTTCATCTTCTCTCTGGGAGTTTCTCCTTTTATACTACAGAAGTGTAACAAAATAATTTCTGCTGTAGTCAATAATAGTGGCTTTGTTTATAGTTATATATACCTGTCAGTCTAAAAGAGTTTATTGTGCTCCAAAATTGCAGCAATAATTGTAGCAATTTCTTTTGTAGATGTTTTTTCTATTGTGACTATGTTTTATATATGTATGTATGTATGTATGTATGTATGTATGTATGTATGTATGTATAGAACTCTAGACAAGGGGAGAGTTAACAGCATTTGATAAATGGTATATGGCCACATCATTTTAAACCAAAATAATTTTTTCAGTATTATACCAAGCTTCTATAATAAACACAATAGGTTATTTAATAAATAGAGAAAGAGATTTGAAATCTGAACCTGATGAGTCAGCTTTTATGGCACAACAATCCTTTTAAATCCATTTAGCATGCCATTAAGAATTGACTATAATTCATAGATGATATTATGTGCCTTTAGAATTACATTATATTAATTACAGAGTTTTTAGATTGTGCTAGAGGGATTATAATTAGATTTGTACGCATTGCCATCATTCATAGCAATACTAATTTTGGGCGCTTACTTGGGTCAAATGTTTTTGAGGAAATTGTAAACAAAAATAATGGGTGATCTCTAGCAGTTAGTGTAGGTTTATTTCCTATAACTGACGCAAGCTTTTTTCTTTTTAATTGTCCGATTTATCAGGATGAAATGGCAGATAACTACACATCTGTGGCTATATAGTTGTGTTGTTAACTATGTGGAAGGATATAGTTGCCATTGCTTAACCTGGCAGAAGGGTGCCACCTTCTGGGGAGACAACTTAAAGTTTTGCAAGGGTGGTTTGGTTCACTGATTTTAAAACGTGTGAAACTGCACAGAAAAATCAGCACAGTAGCAAAATATCTTGAAGAATCTGTTAAGTAAAGTTTCTTTTTCAGATTTGTTCCCCTTTTGACCATATCAACTGTTTCCAAAAAATTCCTTTTATCTGCACAAATTTCGTTTGTGCTAAAATATAAGCAATATATCTTAAAATATTTGTACTGATCAATATTATCAATATATTCATATATGTTCTCAAATTGTATTTTTGTGTCTGTTAGTGTTGTTGATGTTCTATTTCTCCTAACTAAAAGAGGGGAGAACCATCCAGAATCGTGGGTGGTATATAAATTTAATTAAAAATATAAAATAAAGTTGGAGATAAAATCAAGAGGAGGGGTGAAATCAAGAGCAGGGAGCAGCAGCAAGACCAAAGGCCAAGCAAACAAGTGGCCTCTCTAAGGGCCATCATGTGAGAATGACTAGCCCAGAGATTCACAGCCTGTTTGGCTCATTTGGAATTTTAAGTGGACTGACACCAAATGGCCACCTTGGGATGGGCTCGCCCTTTTCCAGCAAAGGTTATCCCTTATGTGCCAATCATAAGAGAAAATTATGAGGTTTCTCCCTACAGTTCTATAGCTTTCTAGGGTGTTTCTTACTAGCACTTATTCTCTCTGCCCCTCCCCTTCCCTCACCTAGGCAGGTGAGAAGAATTCCAAGCAAAACATTAGATGACAGCCATCTGTCATTGTTATTTTCTAAAAATATCTATGGCAGGGGTGTCAAACTCACATCATCACTGCAGTGTCACATGGCATATAGCGACTTTGTCCCCTTTCGCTAAACCGGGAGTGGGCGTGGCCAGCATGTGACTCATCTGGCCGGGAGTTTGATAGCCCTGACTTTGGCCATCTGAGATCTAAAGAATTTATTAGAGATTGTTGCTTTCCTTTGCATCGGTGTGCTCACTTCCCCTTTTTGTGATTAAAAAACATTAAAATGTTAAAATCAAGTAACACAGGAAGTCTTAGCAGGTGCCAAGATCTATCTATTTACAGCTTAGCATTTGCAAGTGTGGCTTATTTAATAAATCCTAGTTTAGTAAAGTATGAGTCTATTCACAATTTAGCATCTGTTTTAGGCTAAACAAAATACTCTGGTTGATTCTCTCTTATCAGTCACATGAGAAAGGAGTGCCCTGCTTATGATCTAATCGCAAATATAGTTATATGTATACACAGCCACTAAAAAAGATTAAGATAACCTAATCCATGGTTAGTGAGGCATGGAAAATAATGTATCCACTTGCAATAGGAGGCTAATATAGTGATCATACAGTGATTAAGTGTGATGTCCCAGGACTATTCTGAAGTTTCTTGTTGCACTGAAAAGTACAGGTGATTGATAGATGTGTATTCTTGCTATCTTTCAGCTCTTCGTGTTTTAGAATATTTAACTGTTTTTCATGAAGCATTCTTTATGATACCTCCACAGCATCTTTATTATATTGATGTACAACTTTCTAAACTCTATACAATATTTTGCTTTTCTTTTTTTCTTTTTGCCAATGATTCTTAATAGGTTTGTTCTTTTTCTTACAGGATGAACTTAATGAAGTTGTTGATGTTAAAAATCCTGACATAACACCTGCATCTGAACGCAGAGAAAAACGACTTGCAGCAGAAGCTGCTAAATTTGATCCTGATCATTACCTGTATGTTTATCTCTGCTTATGTGTTCCAGCAATAAATAGTTTAGGATCACTGTACTGTGCAATTGGATTTAAATCCTCCCTAACCTTTCCCATTGATCTTCATTGCCCTTTCCCTACTCCATCTGGTCTTTCCCACCTCAGGTTACATTTAAACAAATTAATGTATCCCAAAAAAGGGCTTTTGTTCATTGTATTTATGTTGGTATAAAAGAGTTAGATTTATCAATAAATGCAACAGAAGAGTAAAGACTATGCATGCATAGAGTGCATTTGCTGATTTTGTGTGTCAGTCACCCATTCTCAGTATCAAGGACATTGTTTTGGAGATAAAATTAGGAAGACACTTCCCCCACCACTGTAAGTAACCATGAGCTCCCAGAAGAAAGAAAGGATATAATAGAATGTATACTCCTTACCTGCAAACATCAAACTGTAGATTGTTATATTATAACCTCATCTTATATAGATGCAGCCAAATGTATTGGTATCCTTGTATTGGTAGCCAAATGTATTGGTATTCTATGAACCATGGCAGCGCAGTGGTTAGAGTCCAGTACTGCAGACTACTTCTGCTGGCTGCTGGCTGACTGCAATTTGGCAGATCGAATCTCATGAGGCTCAGGGTTGACTCAGCCTTCCATCCTTCCGAGGTGGGTAAAATGAGGACCCAGATTGTTGGGGGTAATATGCTGACTCTTAAACCGCTTAGAGAGGGCTGTAAAGCACTGTGAAGCGGTATATAAGTCTAAGTGCTATTGCTATCCTTCCACTTTCTCCCAAAGAACTCAATTTGCCATGAAATAAATAGAAACTAATACAGTACAAGTAAATAGCATCTACCATTCTTTATTCTATAATACACAGAGCAGGCAATTTACGTATACTTGTAAATAATAAAACAAATGTAAATGACATTGACATAATCAGTACAGGTAGTCCTCAACATACAACAGTTTGTTTAGTGACCATTTGAAGTTACAACGGCGCTGAAAAAAATGACTTATGACTAAACAACCGTGGCAGCATCCCCATGGTAACGTAATCAAAATTCAGACCCGTGGCAATTGACTTATATTTATGATGGGTTGCAGTGTCCTAGGGCCCTGGTGTCGAACCTATGGCACGCGTGCCCACAACGGCACGCAAAGCCACGTCAGCCGGCATGCCGGCCGTTGCCCAGCCCCACCCCCCACGCATGTCCATGTGTCCCATTTTAGCTCAAAAAATGCACAAAACAGCTGTTTTGCGCATTTTTGGAGCTAAAAATGGGGCGTGCGCAGAGGGAGGGCCGCAATGCATTGTGGGTGAGGGGCATGCAGGAGCGCACACACGCTTGTGCATGTGCAATTTTGGCACTCGAACCTAAAAAGTTTCGACACTGTCCTAGGGGGTCAGCTTTTGCAACTGTCTGACAAGCAAAGTCAATGGGGAAGCCAGATTTACTTAACAACTGTGTTAAGTATGTAACTTAACTGCAACGATTCACTTAGCAACTTTGGCAAGCAAGGTTGTGAAATGGGGCAAAACTCACTTAACTGCCTTGGTTAGCAACAGAAATGTTGGGCTCAGTTGTGGTTGTAAGTCAAGGATTACCTGTATTCCTTAACCTAATACCATGTTTCTTAGAAAATAAGGTCAGGCCTTAATTTCTTTTGACCCCTGAAAAATACGGCTAGGCCGTGTTTTCGAGGGATGTATTAATTTCCCTCCCCCCGTGCCTCGCCTAGCCCCCTCCCCGGCCACTTGTTTCTTGCCCAAAACAACGAGAGACTTTTTCTCCTCTCCAGTCAAGCCAAGGGCCAAGGCAGCGGACCAAAGCTGGTTGGCTGTTCCGAAGATGGTATTTTCTTAAGGGAGGGGGGAGTTTCCTGAAAGCGGCAGTGGCAGCATCGAGCCCCAGCAGCTGTGCTCCGTCCTGCCTCCCTGCTTCCTCGTCGGCAGCTAATCATGGCTCTCTCCTCGGCTGTCCACTCTGTGCCGGCCCCACCCCGCCTAACCTGTCTCTTATGGCTATCGTACAGAGTAGAAGTAGAGTAGAAGTCTACAGAGAAGGAAAAGGATGCATTTTTCCCCCTCTCTGTTTTGGTCTCAGGAATAAGGTTTTTTGTTTCCTTGGCTGAAATGTTCTGGTGTTTCTTAAGGCTGTCTCAGCCGGGTGCTTTTGGGAACCCTCCTTCTGCAATTTCTTGTGCAGGGCGATCTGTCCACTCGCCGTTTGTCCCTCGGTGGCATCCTTACGCCAGCCCTGTGTGGGGAAGTCGGCCACAGAGCAAAAGCTGCTCCTTGGGCGCCAGGAAGGCAGTCCCGGTCTGGAGGTGGCTCAACGGGTTACATCCCTGCGAGGGCCGTGTTTGTGTGTGTGTGTGTGAGAGAGAGAGAAGCTCTGTCCACCTCCCGCTTGATGCCCGGGATTGGGAGCGGGACTGCCTTCCTGGTGCCCAAGGAGCGGCTCTGCCTAAATTTCACCCAAGGTGCACCGAACAATGCTTGGCCTTCTTTTTTGGGTGGGCCGTGTTTTATGAGAAAAACGGTATATATAAATTTGGCACATAGATACCTTGGCGTTGTGAGATCAGCACTGCGGGGGTCATGAAGCCCATTGGGGGGGTCTTTGCCCCCCAAAAAGGGACGCAAAGGGGACACCCAGTGGTGGGA
This sequence comes from Pseudoxyrhopus heterurus, assembly GCA_032468235.1. Lineage (NCBI taxonomy): Eukaryota > Metazoa > Chordata > Lepidosauria > Squamata > Pseudoxyrhopus > Pseudoxyrhopus heterurus. Next base: position 127 of record JANHJO010008983.1, on the reverse strand, counting down.
TTCAACCGGAACGCCCCGGTCTGCCCAGACTGGTACTCCCAGGCCCCACTGGTGAGGATAATTTTAATGGTAAAAATCACTCCTGGCTGGCTCAAAAAACTTTCCCTCACCCTGCTGGCTCCAGCAA
>JANHJO010008978.1:2309-13115 GCA_032468235.1 Pseudoxyrhopus heterurus | reverse complement strand
ATTATATGGCAGTTTAGAAGTACCCAGACCTGTCTATGACTAGGCTAATACATGATTGTGCTTCTAATACTGACAGGCTTCCCTCTCTCCAGAAAATATGACATCCTGCAAATATAAACTAATAATACTGGGGCCGCTATCCTTGAATTAGCAGGCTCAATGAACCCTCGGGCTAGGTTGGACTCGATGTATTGCCTCAGCTCTTTCATCTCCACTGGTGTCATGGCATACATTCTAGGCTTCAGCAACACAGCCCCAGGTTCAATTTCGATAGCACAGTCTGTGTCTCTGTTGGGTGGGAGGAGGTTGCATTCAGCCAAATCCTTGTATTCTCTAGGAATGGTAGGGATGCCTGGGAGTTGCTCCAGTGCAGCATCGGCTGACTCTGCTGGCCGGTGGCTTTTTGGAGGAACAGGAGGGAGGGGTCCCACCCCTATTATGATTTTCTTATATCCATCCTCCCACTTGATGTTACGGGCCCATTTGTCTAGCCATGCAAGGCCCAAGATGATGGATTCAGACATTTTGGGGGCCACTATGAAATGTAAGAGTTCTTGGTGTCTCCCCATCTCCAGTCTGACTAATTCTGTTACTAGTGTGGCAGGGGCCCCTCCAATTAAAGTTTGAACTGAATGGGGTTCTTCAATGGATGCATTTTTATGCCCAGTTGTTCCACTATTGGCAGTCCTATTAAACACCTTGAGCACCCAGTGTTGACTAAGGCTTCTATTTCCCCTTCTTCTTTGGTGCCTGGCACTATTAGCTTTATTTTGACTGAAAAAGGGGGAATAACTCCACCCACCATCGGATCACTCTCTCCTCTGGAGTCCTGCTGGGAGTTTCCCAAAGCCAGAGTTTCATAAGCACAACCTATTAGTAGAGCAAAGGCCTCCACAGTCACCCTCAAAGTGAGCAAAGATTTTTGTCTTCCTATCTTCCCACTGACCTGCAAACCAGTTGTTTATAACATTGTTTCTGTGTGGGGCATCTGATTTCATTTTGGCTTTATTGGCAAAATCCCTTCAGTGTTGTTATGCACAACTTCCATTTCCTTTAGGGTTTTAATTTTGGACCTCAATAGTTCATGCTGGATATATCCTTTGCTTTGGTTACTTCCCATTGGTTTGCCAAAGTTTGTAGTGACAGTTATGAGTGGAAGAGACAAAGAACATCCTTCACCATCCTCATTTTCCAGGCCACTCTTGATCCTTCTAACAAGATTTTTATTCTCTATTCCTCATACAGATCCTTCATGCCAGCTGAGATGGAGAAGTCTTACCAAAGAGCTTTCTATGTCCTGTGTAACATTGCCCATTTTCTCTTCCATTCCAGCTTCATTCTTTCCTTCGAACCTCTCAGTTTTATAATAATTCCATCGATGGGGTATATTTGGATGAGAATGGAGAGCTGGTAGCTGACCTGAATATTCAGAACACAGTGATTTTCCCCAATATGTCTGCTATCCTAATGACACTTGGAAGTCTAGAAAGGGTGGGATCCTTGGATTTCAAGTTGATGATGAACCAGAATGCTATTGAAAAGTTGGAGATGCTGAACAAGGTGGGGAAAAGACTTTATTCTGCTCTTTATGGAGGTCTTTCCAAGGCGATTGCAGAATTGGAGCAGGGCTGGGCTTGGGATGTCATCTCAGTTCTCCCAGAGAGGAAACATCTTCCCATTAGATGTTCAGGTGTCTATGAGAAAAATATCCTTAATTATTCCAGTTAACTGTTTATCGAACTTTTACAAGGAAGCTAGATTTATATCATGGGACAATGTGATTGATTTTGTCAAAGCAGAAATCCATTCAACTTTCTTTTCAGTAGGTACATTGAGAATTTAAAGTAAAATTGTAGTAGGAGAAAAATTAGAAGAGATGGTAAATAGACAAACAGCAAGCAACCACATCAATTTGAGGAGCTCTAAGTTTCTTGTAGTCTTCAAATTTAGCAAAGCTAAACCTTGAATTGGAGATCCCCAAACTTTTCCTTTTACCTATTTTAGGAAATAAAATAATTCATGTTGTGGAAGTTATTTCATAACGCCCCCTCTTTTTGGTCAGCCCCAACCTCCTTCCAGGTGTGTGGAAAGCTGTCCTCCTGGACTCATGAAGGTGGTTCAGGAAGGGAAGCCCATCTGCTGCTACAATTGCCATCCTTGTGCAGAAGGAGCCATCTCCACCAAGGAAGGTGGGTGACAGCAGGAGAAAGGGGCAGACTTTGGGGAGGATCATAGATCTCCCCTGAGATTTTCCATGAACATGCATTTTGAAAGGCTTGGCCACAGGGGTCCCACCTTTTTGAGTCTTGATAAAGATATGCATTTCTGTCATAGTGAATTATAAGGAATAATCTTGGAGATTAATCTGGTATATAGGTCAAATAAACAATGATAGAGATCATGAAGAAAGATACGGGATAAGTGGGGGTTGAGTGTTTTGAAAGAGATGATACCTCTTACTTTCACAGCACATCTTCCATGTTTCAAATTACTATTTACTTCATTACTCTGGATAGTGAGAGTTTCCAGATTCCAGAATAGAATGATGGAACTTTGGTTGGATTTTTGTAGTAGGATTGATCAGATTCTTGCAAGTGTCCATGTCTCATGGCTATTTTGGGCAGCCACAGTTTCACGTTGTAGCTACTTGCCTTTAATCAAAGGATGTATTTATTTGCTAAAGGAGTTGTCAGGTTTCCAAGTAATAAACCCATAGCAAGCAAAACTCGGAGGCAGGTAGATTCCTCAAAGAATAGCTTAATTGGATATATCATATTGGCACAGATCTGGTGAAAAACGATTCTGAAGATTCCCACAGTTTTCACCTAATTAAAAGTAATTTTTTTCCCTCAAACCCCAAACGATCAGTCACATGGTCCAATCAAGGCACTGTCTGGTTGCCTGGTGACATCACTCCTCCTTCCTCTGGCCAGGTGGCAGTATGTCCTTGGTTCCCAAGACAAAATATTTTATTTTGGCTACAAAACCCCAGCTATCTCTAATCCCCCCCTTCCTATCCCTCAGCTCCAGTGTGGCAACACCGAAGCTCCAAGATGGCTCCGGTCAGGTTAGCTTCAGGGTTGACAGGAGTCTCACAGTGTGTCTTTGATGTGCTCTTCATTCTACTTGCTGGGGAGGGGGAGAGTTGGTGGCCTTATGTCATAATCCTTTGACAGCTCCATCTGTTCAGGTGGTGCCTTTTTTGGTCTGCTTCAGGTGACTCCTAGGTTTATACTTCCTGAGTGTGACATTACAGAAGTTCTGCTGGAGGCTTCTCTTAAAACAATTTTCAAGCTCATGGCCCATGGAGATGAAAGGAGAGGAGAGGAGAGGAGAGGAGAGGAATCATGAACTTGAGCCAAACGTCTTTCTTGATCTTATTGGAAGATGTTCCTCTCTCTGATAATAAAAAATGAGGAATGCATTTTGATGTCCTGACTCCATATTCAACTCATCTTCAAGGGCCACCTAACATTTCTTTCTCCATGGCAAAAATAGCGTGTATCCACTTCAGCTGGCATAGGCTATGTTAAGCGATCCTTCACATGTGCTTAAATCCACTATGGATCTCATTGGTGCCTCAAATCATTGACAAAAGTCTGGGCTCCAATTTTCAAGATTCCTTCCTTGAATCCTTTCTCCTTCCCTTCTTCTCCTTCAACAAGTTCAATTGATGAAATGGTAACCATGAAAAAGAAAAGAAAAAAATCAAGCTGTTATAGCTGGAGGGGAATGAAGAAATATATTGACTTCACCTACACACAGTCATTCATACTAACAACAAATTTACCCAAACAATGTATCTGATTAAAGGTCATGTTAAAGGGAGACTCTACTCTTGCTCTTTTTTAGATCCAGACAAATGTACCAAATGTCCAGATGATCAACATCCAAACACCAATCGAGTTTACTGTATCCCCAAAATTAAAAGTTATCTTTCTTATAAGGAAAATCTGGGGATTATCCTGACTTCGATTGCCTTGTTCCTCTCTTTAACCACAGGCTTAAGCTTGGGGATCTTCATTAAATTCATGGAAACACCAATTGTCAAAGCCAACAACCGAGACCTTTCCTACATCCTCCTGGTCTCCCTCCTGCTTTCCATTTTGACCTCCTTCCTGTTCATTGGCCGGCCAAGGAGGGTGACCTGCCTCCTCCGACAAATAGCCTTCAGCATTATCTTTTCAATTGCCATTTCTTCAATCTTGGCCAAAACAATCACAGTGGTGTTAGCCTTCTTGGCCACAAAACCAGGGAATAAAGTGCAGAGATGGTTGGGGAAGAGCTTGGCCAACTCCATTGTCCTTTCTTGTTCTGGTCTCCAAGTTGTCATCTGCAGCATATGGTTAGGAATATCTCCTCCATTCCCTGACTCTGACATGCACTCCCAACCTGGAGAGATCATCCTACAATGCAATGAAGGCTCTGTCACCATGTTTTATGTTGCCCTTGGGTACATGGGCTTCTTGTCTGCTGTCTGCTTCACGGTGGCTTTTCTGGCCAGGAATCTCCCTGGGGCCTTCAACGAAGCCAAGCTGATCTCCTTCAGCATGCTGGTCTTCTGCAGTGTCTGGGTGTCCTTTGTGCCTGCCTACCTGAGCACCAAAGGGAAGTACACAGTGGCTGTTCAGGTCTTCTCCATCTTGGCCTCCAGTGCTGGATTGCTGGGCTGCATCTTCAGCCCCAAGTGCTACATGATTATTTTTAAGCCAGATCTGAATACCAAAGAACATTTGATGTCAAAATAAAATTTGAAAAAATGACTTTTACAAATATATTATTTTTCAAAAATGTCATTTACTAGGCTTGATTAAAAGGTTTTGGTCATTTAATGTTTGTTTATTAAATGTAAATGCAACAACATAAAAACTCTTACAAACATATATGGGTGTATCCGCCATCTGGTTTATATATTTTGGCATGGCACATTAGACCAATGTAGCAGTTCTCTTTCACTAACTTGGGTTATGGGTGTTGTGTGATTTCACCAAGATTTACCACAATCTTGGCTTGCTACATGCAAGCCAAAGCAATCTATTTGCAGACAGGATTGAAAACCTTTTATAGGATCTTTGGAAGTTCATGGCTACCCAGCATGGTGACATTCAGAAGACGAGAGCTCAATTTTCATTTCCTAAAAGTCAAGCTTACATTATAAGTATCAACTAATGCCAAAATTAATTTTAATACTAAAACTGTTTTCTATTTCAGCTCTCTATTTTTATAAGCTCTTTATCCACATTATTTCCTTTAAAGTCTAATTTCACTGCATCTTTCTCCTTTTTATCTGGTTTTAGTTTCCATTACCCATTTTCCTTCTTGGATGGTGTTCAATTTTTCCTTCATTTTAAAGATATTTTTAAATATTCTTTTACTTTTCCCCCTACTCTGTGCTGCATCTGAGGAAGGTTTCCTAAAACCCATGTAACACTTATCTTGCGTGAGCTGCACTGGCTTCCTATTGGTCTCCGGGTACAATTCAAGGTGTTGGTTATGACCTTTAAAGCCCTACATTGCTCAGGGCCAGGCTATCTTCGAGACCACCTCCTACCACATGTTTCCCAGCGCCCTATGAGATCCCACAGGGTTGGTCTCCTATGGGTTCCATCAGCCAGGCAATGCAGACTGCCGGGCCCACGATGGAGGGCCTTCTCTGTGGCAGCTCCGGTTCTCTGGAACCAGTTACCCCCAGAGGTCCGGACCACCCCACTCTGCTGGCCTTCCAGAAGGCTGTGAAAACCTGGCTCTTTTGGCAGGCTTGGGACCATTGACCTGGCCTAAGAGAGGATCTGTGAGGTCTGGAATATATGGTCTATGTTTGTGTTATTTATTAGAATGCATTTTAATGATTTTATTTTATTATATACTGTTATATTTTATATATTGTTTTTATTGTACTTGTTGTGAGCCGCCCAGAGTCCTCTGGGAGTTGGGCGGTATATAAGTACGACCAAATAAATAAATAATAAATAAAAGAGAGAAGATTTCTCCTTCAACTCCTCCAGTTCTGAGGGAAGACAAAAGCCCCACCCCTCTTTCTCTACTGGCTGCCTCTGTTCCTGGCCTGCCCCTGTTGTCATGGCAATCCAGCAGCAGCCAATCAAACAGGAGGGAAGAGACAATGGTTGCCTGGGAACTCAGACAAAAATCAGCCTCCTGGAGAAGAGGTTGAATAAAGAAAGACAATGTGGGATGGAAGGTATCAAACCTGCCAGAAATGCAGGGGGAGGGGAGGCTGAAGTCCTGGAAGGGTTTCCCCTCCTCCACCTAGAAATGGCTGCCCTGAAGAGATTCTCCTCCAGTGGAGGCTCTTGGGCAAGTGGGAGCATCGGCTTCCCAGAAGAGCCTGGCCAGAGGGTCTTCAGGGGGCATGAGGGACCCCCAGGATGTCCCTTCCTCAGAGCCCCACAGGGTCTCTCCAGGGAGACGCCCCTCACCTTCTTCTCCTGAGCAATGCCGGATCCCCCTTTGGAGACAAAAGTCCTGCATGGCTTCCCCCCAGACAATATGATGGGTCTGGGGTTTCCTCCCCCCCCTTAGTTTCCTATATGTGGAAGGGAGTGGAACATGGGTCCCCTTTCCTCACTTTCTTCCTTACATGGGGTAAAAGGCATTCTTTATATTTCTAATTTCTCTCTATCTTTCTCTCATTCTCTGCAGTATGATTTTTTTTTTACTAAACAAAGTCCTGATGACTAGTTTTTGATTAACAGGATTTTTAAAAAAATCCTGGTCACATATCAGTCTATTTGTGTTGGTGCCTTTCCATGTTAACTTTGAAAATAATTAAATTTTTGCTCTAACTCAAGAAGCTATTTCAGTTCAGTGACATGTTCAGGAATTAAATATTCCCCGGGGTTTTCTCTTTAACTTCTATGCCAACAAATATCACATTTCTTTTTCTTCAGCCACAGGTGCCGTGTATTCCCTCTGGGTCCAATTTCAAGGATGGAGCTTTCAGAGCTCTCAATTCTTGATGACCAATTTAATTCGATCGCTACCCTATCATTTTGAACCAGATGGGGATTGTTTCCCTTCCATTTCTCTCCAGAGAAATGCCCAACAAACTGAGTCCAAAAACTAGTTGAATTAGTCAGGGATCTCTGGTGAGAAGGACAATTATTGTCCTCAAAGTTTCAGCTCTGCTCTTTAGCCGAATCCTCCAGGGGAGACTTTTGGCAGAAAGATGCAGTAAGCTGCAGTTCACTTCTCACACTGACTTGGAAGGCCCTAAATGGAAATCTTTCCTGGTGGAGAACTTGGCTGTAGGCAAAAACTGTCACTGGATGATTTTAGACTTTGGACTATCCTCCCTACAAAAAATCAGGGCTGTCTTCCTTCACATCAAACTGTTTTACCCTGGGTAAAATAAGAGTCAAATGCAAATGCAGCCATGTTTCTACCTGCTAGGGTCACTCCCACCAGAAAAGCCCCCTTTCTATCTCCTTTCCCCCAAATGTGTGTGCTTTCCTCAGGGGATGCAAACCTCTCCTTATGCCCCAACCAAGCCCTCTTTGTGTTATAGAAGTCTTGGGGGTCCTGCAGCCTTCCAGATGTGGTTTGGTGACATGTTTTCCCTCTGGGTGGAAGCCTCTCCTCCTTTGATCTTGCCCAATGGGAGTTTGTAGTGCTTGGGCCTGATCCCCAGGTATCCTGAGTCTAAAAGCAGATGCTATAAAAAAGTTTTCAATCTTATGTGCAAACGTAGTGCATTGGCCATCACATAAATGGTTTGTGGTAAACCTGTGTGAGTTCATACAACACACTTAACTTAGTTTAAAGAAAGAGAGCTTGAAAAAAAACCTGGATGGCCTAAACACAAGCTGTGGAATTCAGGTGATGATACCACTGCTCAGGAAAGAGGATTACTACCCAATTCAGGTTAAGGGGAGTACAGTTATATGATGGCCTATGGAATTTCACTCACTTGGCTCAATTCAGCAGAGCACACCACCTGGTGGAACACTCACCCAACATACTTGCAGTGGCTCTGCAATAGAGTACCCTAAAAGGGCCTGAGGGGGTCCCAACAATGTTGGGTGTCCTAAGGCTGCCCAAATGCAAACATGATTGCAAACACTATAGACTCTGGTGAGCAATCCTAGCCTGCAGGTGCCTGGGACTCTCCTCCTGAAGGGGTTCCTGGATGACCATCCATGGTGCACTGGGCTACCAACAGAAGGGAGTGCTTTGACTTGGACCCTCCACTGCAAGGAATCCCCATTACTGAGATGTACTGCTGCTCCCCCACCCTTGTTATGTGCTAGGAGGGCTTCTCCTTCAGAGAAACCTTTTTCCAACCATGCCGGAGGCTGCTTGAGCTGGATCAGGTAGGAGGTGCCACCTGACTTCCTATTTTCCAGCAAGCCCTTCCCGCTCTTGACAGGAAGGGACATTAACCTCCTGCAGTCTTCCTGGCCTTCCAGAACCCCAGCTTCAACCCCTCTCCGCAGCCTTCATAAGGACTTGAAACTTGTTCTTGTTTTCAAGATTGGAACTTTCTTATTGCTTCTTCACAGAGGAACCAGATAAAAATTCTGCCCTAGGTTTAGCAAGTTGGAGTCCATTAGGGGAGTTTTGCAAAACTGAAGCCAAACTCAGGAAGGCTACAGCCTCAGCCAGCAGTGTGTGAAAGTGATCAGAAAGAACATAAATGACAAGGCTTTTCAGAAGTGATTTGCCATTGCCTTTTTCTTAGGGGTCTAAGTGATTGGCTGGTCCAGGTTCACCCAGCTGTCTTTCTGCCCAAGGAAGAACTAGAACTCATAGTCTCCTGGTTACTAGCTTGACCACTACACCAGACTGGCTCTGGTCATAGAGCCAACCCACTTAACCTGGTCATTTCACCAATGGCTGCATCCACATTTGCAACTTTTAACCATGGTTTATTTTTGGAAGATGGCAGGAAAGCTCTCATCTTGACTCTGAGAGCAAGTTGGCTGATGGGTCAGTGAATTATGTATATTGATTCAGCAGGAACCAGCTGAACAATCATTTATAACAAAAATAAGCTGGAGACACTTTTCTTCCTGTAAGCGCCACCTTCACACAACATGCTTCACCAGGCTAGGGATATGTTTTTGCAACCATCTTGAAACAGAAGACAGTTCTAGGTACAGCCTCCTGAGAGCCTATGACAAACCATGGATGACCACAGTCACCCCTCCTCCGTTTCCCTGGGCTCTCACCTGAGGCAAACCCACAAAGCAGGTGGCCCCATTTCCAACTGAGGAGAAGTTTCCTCACCTCTGGGCACAACTAGACTTCAGTGAGACATGGCAGGTAACCTCATGGACAAGTACAGCCATGTTACACCTCAATTTGGCATTCAAAACAACAGCTGGAACCTGGAGCCACCACAGATAGCAATAGCACTGTATAGCAATAGCACTGTATTTATATACCACCTATCAGGGCTTGCAATCCTCTCTAAGCAGTTTACAGTGTCAGCATATTGCCCCCAACAATCTGGGTTCTCATTTTACTGACCTCAGAAGGATGGAAGGCTGAGTCAACCTTGGAGCTGGTGGGATTCGATCAGCCAAACTGCTGATCTGCAGTACTCTGTTCTAACCACTTGAGCCACTGCATCTCCACCGCAGATCTGGTGGCCAGGCACTGGGAATGGAAGCTGAGGACCAGACAGTGGGACAACTTTCAAATAATGGAGCTGGGATATTGATCCTCCTGCCCATCCCATCATCTCCCCTTCTCACTCAAATCCCAGTTCTCCCTTCTAAGCCAAGCTGTACATATTAACATTCCCCTGGCAGATAAGAAACATAATCCATAAAAATTTGACCAAGATAAACCAGAACTCAGGGATTTCAAACTGTACCTTTGAAGCACCCTGGAGGTCATTTGGGGTGGAGTTTCAAACAAAGCCTCAGAGATGGGAATGTCACAATAGTTATGCCATCTACACAACCAGAAGAACTGCCACCAGGTCCCCCTAAACCAACTTCTGGGTGGTTGTGGCAAGAAATCAGGTCACACCACCCACTGCACTGTGGACACTGCCACCATCTCAGCTGCAGACCTCACAGCATAATTTTATTATTTAAACCAAGAAACTTCCAAATTGAATGGCTCTCATTGTATCAATATGGAAAGACAACACAGAGAGTGTCAAGGAAACGAAAACAAAAATTTCTACCAACTCTGATAATTTTAATCTCTCTTAGACAATGATGTGGTCCTTAGCTCTCATGCAAAAATTGATATTTCTAGAACAGATGGCAAATGAAACTTCACTTCAGTGAAAAGTAATTATAAAATCAGCTCCCATTTCAGATTAATATATGGAGATTTCATTGAAAAGAAAATCCCAAACAGGCCCTATTCTTAATGTTAGGCTGGCTCCAAGGATACTGATTGCTTCCATGCAGTGAAAGCACAGGGAGCACTAGACATAAGTGTCATCAACCTAAAGTGACACCAAAGTCCATAGCTCTGGGTGACCTTCCCTACTAGCAGCCTCCAGAGGCAAGAAACCATATTGAAGGACAGCATAAGTCACTTTTCTGGCTGTTGAGTATCTTCCTTCAACACAACTTTCTGGACAGGTCCTAATAGGAAGGACTATGACCTCTACAGAACAGTGCCCCATGGGGTGTATCTGTGATTTCTCACTAACATGTTTTTGTTGAATATTATTGTGTTGCATATTTACACATTCATTGTAAACCTTGCATAGATTGCCTCCTACACATTTCCCAGGCATAGCTATCTTCCCATGCTATTGTAGACTGCTTGTCTCCTAGTTAATTATACCCTTTCGTGGGAACACTATCCTGTTGATGTCAC